>VMDO01015551.1:0-44390 GCA_007922755.1 Pedetes capensis
AGCGACCCTCTGTACAACAGGGGAAACACTATTGTCAGTGCTTCTCTGCTGTTCATAGGGTTTTCAATGGCAGATTGATTTTTGGGAGGGGGTTGCCAGGTCCTTCTCCCAAGCCTACAGCTTCTGGTGTTCCCAGGCGGTCTCCCATCCAGGTACTAACCAGGCCCAACCCTGCTTAGCTTCCGAGATCTGACAGGATGGGATGCCACAGGGCTACTGCTGCAGGCCAATTCTATTATAGTCATACAAAAGCAGTCATAGCTTGCCCACAAAACAGGTTGATATGACTTGACAATCAGAATTCAGTCCTTTCTAAAAAATATTTTTATTTTACGAATTTAATTCCTAAATGGTAGCATTGGCTCCTTGAGCATGAGTTTGAATTTGCCACTTGGCTAGAAGGGAAGCTGAAGGTTCTTCTTAGTACTTCCCACTCTCTGGTCTTTAAAGATGTGAGAACAAGGTGCTCTGAGGCTGGTATCTCATTGCCCTCTTGACTTCTGACATTTCTTAAGGCCATCTGGAGTGCCTGCTTTCAAGCAGTTTCTTTTCTTAGCAGCACAGTCCCTGATCTTGCCTTATCCTGCTTTTGGCGTGGCCTTGCTACATTAGTAGGAGGCAAATGCTGACCTAAAAATTGGTGCCCTTTTAAACTGAAACTCAAGAGGTACAAACTTGATGGCTTAGAAATGGCAGGAGGCAACTGGCAAGTTGAGGCAAAGTGTTTTATTCAGGAAGTGGTGAACTGACTGCTAGTCTCTTACTTTTTCACTTAATTCATTTAGTGTCCAACGGCTTGCAGTATTTGAAATTTCAGGAGCCAGTCATAAGTTCAAACTGGATACAAAAACAAAGTAGGAAATAAATTTTTTATTTTACCCAATGTGCTCATTAAACATTGTATTTCATCTAGTTATTGGCAGACCAAAAATGAGAAATGAGGTCTGATTATTATTGTTCATTTCTATGGCATCTTTTCATGAGGAGCTTTCAATTTACCCCCATTTTCATTTGAAAATTCTTAAATAGAGTAGTTGCGTTTTTGGTAGGTGGGGAAATTTCAAGGATAAAGAGCAAGTTCTCAAAGATTATATAGTATGGAGGTCCCCAGTCACCAGGCTGTGGACCAGTACTGTTTTATTTACATCTGTCTTTTTACATTTGTATTTATAGCTGCTCCCATGACTCACATTATTGCTTGAGCTCCACCTGCTCTCATAATAGCATCCCCCACCTCCTGGTCTGTGGGAAGATTGTCTTCTGCAAAACCAGAAAGATTGGGGACCACTGATACAGTGAATTAGTGTCAGAGCTGGGCCTAGAACCCAGGTCTCCTAATCATGACTATACTTACCATCTTTGAGTCAACAGTGAAGGGTAATTAGAGGTAAACCCTGCTCTTTGTGACAGCCTACTTCACCTTTTTGAAAGTGGGAGGCAGTTGAGTAGGTAGTGATTAAAGCGAAGGTCTGTGTTATGTGCCATGTCCCCTTCATATAGCTTGTGTCATGGGCATCTTTGCTTTGTTGCCTGCCAGAGACACTTGATTTGGCTCTTCCTTCAATCCTTTCTGTTCCCTTTGGGGGATCTTAGGATGGTGAGCTGATATCTCAAATCCCCGTGTTTCACTTCAGCTCCCCCGTGTCTTTGTAGAAGTGTGTTTCTTATTTTTTTTTGGATGCATAACTTCCAGAGAAGGCTTTAAAAATACCTTTTTAAACCAATATAAAATGATTTTGAGGTACTTCTCTGCCTTGTTTCATTGTGCCTTCTCCATTCCAGCCTACCCTGGTTGCTTTTATGAGGAATATGTGTGAGGATCTCTTTCTCTTTACTGAAATGTCTTGGTAACCAGCAGCTTGAGCCATGGATAACTAACTTTCACAAGAAGAATATATTAAAATGAGGAAATGAGTTAGGATAAGGAGAAGGAGGTATAATCAGAATCTATACTTACAGATTGGGAAGAGGCCAATGGGATACGGTTAGCTTTACATGCTTAGAGGTTAAGCTATGGTCCAGGAATATATTTGGTTGCAATTTTAAGGGAAGGTGAAGGAGAGCAGAATCATGCCTGTGGGTCGTTGCCTGCTGCTTGCCTCCGTTCGGCCGAGGGCGAGGCTCAGCCGGTGAAGACCTGCTGGCTGGTGAGCATTGCCGGAGTCCTGCCACCTGGAGAGGAGGCTTATGCCCACGGCTACTTTGCCAGTCCCTTGGGACAGCTCGGAGGTTTATGCCCACTGAGGCTCCTTGCTTCTTGGCTCTTCAGGGAAGACTCCAACTCTTGCTGTACAGTTATTTGTTGCTTCCTTGTCTGGGTCGATGGCTGGACCTGGTTGATGGTGTGGACACTGACTGCTCCATGCATCGTCCTTATATCCCCCTCAGGGGCCAACCAGGGACCAATCAGAGATTGCTACTTCATATGGGGTAAATGGGCCTTGGCCTATCAGGGGAGACATGCAAATTTGGGTTTGAAAAAAGGACCAATCGGGGGTGGTTCCCAAATGGTCCAATCAGGAACCATTGGGTGATTTGGAAATAGCCAATCAGATATTGAGAGGTCTGAGGAGAGGAGTTGGGCACCAGCGCCATCTTGTGATGCTTGATGCCCAGGAGTTCCCAGATGTAGGGCAGGGATTATTGCCCGGGGAACAAGTCTTAGACCTCCAAGTGGGCCTAGATAGTCCCGAGGCAAACTGCCTCTCTAGGCCAGTCCCTTACACATGCCAAAATGACCAAAGGACCTGGAATATATGGGAGAAAGAATAGATCTTATTGCTAGTTTAAAAAGTTGCTGTCCCAGGATCTTTAGAGATGTTCAAGGGGACTCTTGGTGGCTTGAAATGGTTTTACAGTTGTTTTTGGAGCCATAAACATTTCTTATGTTGGATTTTCCTTTTTTTGTTTTGCTTTTCTTTGCAGATTAAAGCAGAGCCAGCCAAAGTAGAAGCTTTCCGAGCTTCACTTTCCAAGCTGGGGGATGTCTATGTCAATGATGCTTTTGGCACTGCACACCGAGCCCACAGGTACCAAGAACCTTGCTGGCTGCTGAGCTGAGAGGAATATTCTTGGTCATTTGAGCAGCCCAGGATCTGGGTTGTCTTTGGAGTTTTCTGTGATCCTTTTAGCTTCTGTCTCTTAAAGAAGCTACAATTGTGGCTCTTGTTGAGTATCCCTGATCCATAGAGGAAATAAAGGTTTAAAAAAGGGTTGGGGATTATAATGTTTTTCATAGAGCTTCTGGAATAGGTTGGTCTTTCTAACTTTGGATATTTTGTACAGATTTCTCCATTTGGAAACATTAGGAGATCAGAATCTTATACTCTTATCAACTGACCAATTGTTTATTGTGATTCAGCCCTTGGCCTACTGAAGACTATTAATTGGGCACCTTAAATTCTACCTAAGTTTGTTGCTTTTTACTCTTTCCCCTTGGCCTTCCCCATTAGTCAATAACCTTATCTTGTGTCTGAGTGTTTTACTGCAGTTGAGAGAGGAAAACCATGGTCTCCTGGTATCTCAGAAGTGATGAAAGAATTTTAGTGATAAACAGATGACTTTTAGGACTGCGAGAAATGGTAGAATTTGAGTGTCTTTGATTTTTCCTAGCTCCATGGTGGGAGTCAACCTGCCACAGAAGGCTGGTGGTTTCTTGATGAAGAAGGAGCTGAACTACTTTGCCAAGGCATTGGAGAACCCAGAACGACCCTTCCTGGCCATCTTGGGCGGGTATGAAGAACACTTGGATCATCCTTTAAGTAGTGTTTGCCTGGTAACAGACCATAGCTTGGGTGGTTTATTGGTAAATGGCACAATCATACTGGATAACTAAGGATAATTTAATAAAGGGACTATCTAGAGAAGTGCGGGCAAGGTTTAGGGAAATAAGAAAGGGACATTGCAATAATCTGGGGATAACATCCATCACCATCCCTAGGCCTGAAGGGGCAGAGGGAGGAATCCAGAGAGGGTAGTGTATAGAGAGGGCCCTCCAGTCAAAATTGTAGTATTTGGTCAAGGGACATAGGAATGGTCACGTGGCAGGGAGGGAGCCCTGGAAATATGTACTGTGATCTCCCTTCAGTCTCCTGTTGCTGTACCCCCTCCCATCACCAATCATGTGAAACCTAATTGGAAGCTGGAGGGCAAGGGAGGTGCTTGATGTGTTCTATGCAGGTCCTGGGACAAAACAGGGTGGAGAAGGGGAGAAAATGGTTCTGGAATGAGTAATGGTTTCGGAAAGATCCACCAAAGATGCCCACGTCATAATTTAGATTTTTTTTTTTTGCAATTTTGAAGCTATTTTATAAAACTTGGCAGGGAATCACCTTGCAAACCTCCTCTTATGTGTTTAATATATCACCTAGACTTCATTTTTTCCAGATCACATACCTATTTCATATTTTCTCCTATGGGGAAAGGCAGCATGTGGATAATGGTATTCTGGTAGTCTGGTCAAATGTAGAAATTTCAGAATTGAAGATTGAGAGAAGGTGATAAAGTGAGGATAAAGAGCTGGGACTGCTTGGGTAGGATAGCTTCCTGGCGCTTGGCACATTTGCCTAGGTAGCTGACTCTCTATGGTTAGAGGACCATGACCTTTCTATGAGCAGGTTTTTTTCCCCACGGGATTGAACACAATCAGCATTTCCTGATGAAAACTGACTGGAGTTGGGTGTCAGTTTCAGGTAGCATAGTTGCTCTTCATGAGCCCAGTTTCAGGGTCCTAAAATAATACAGGTGGATACAGGTTGTTTCTTGTTCTTGTAAAAAGGTAAGTTCCTGCAAGCAATGACCCTCTTATTTACTGGGTTGTAAAGATCAGACTCCCAGGTTTGGCTTCCCTGGAAATTAGGATTTGAGTTGTCTTGCTTTGTTCTTAGATTTTCTGTTGTTTTTGTTAGGTGCTGTCGAGTCGGTATCTTACTCATAGCAACCCTACGTACAATAGGCGAAACACTATTGTCAGTGCTTCTCTGCTGTTCATACAGTTTTCAGTGGCAGATTGATTTTTGGGAGTGGGTTGCCAGGTCCGTCTCAGCACTTGGTGTTCCCAGGCAGTCTCCCATCCAAGTACTAACCAGGCCCGACCCTGCTTACCTTCCAAGGTCTGATGGGATTGGATGCCACGGCTACGGCTCCAGGCAGATTTTCTGTAGACCTTGGATATTGGAGTGAGTGCCACCTACTGGTTATGGTTAGATTTTAGACTTAGCCTGAAATAGGGTGGTCTTCTTTATCCTTGGGATATTTTGCATGACCCCTGGTTGGTCCTTGAAACTGAGGATAGCATAGAACCTTATGTGTTTTATGTTTTTCTCTATGAACATATGAGAAAGCTTAATTTATAAATTAGGCACATTGAGAGATCAACAATAATAAAATATGACAATTATAATGTGCTATAATACAACTTATGAATTGTTTACTTCTAGAATTTTCCATTAAATATGTTTAGACCATGGTTGACTGCAGATAATTGGAACTGGAACCACACATAAGGGGGTACTACTCTAGCTGTTTTGAGGAAGTTGATGTGGAGGGGTTTTGCCACATTGTTTGCAATAGAGTCTCACTAGGTCATTGGGAGTTTCTGGGAAAAATTTACATTTTATTGAAAACTTTATTGTGGAAACAAATGTAATAAAAGTTGAAAGAATAATACAAGAAACTCCCAGGTTTATTATTCTGCTTCAATAATTCACATTTTTTCCAATCTTGTTTCAACTATGAACCCTTTTTTGTCAGTAGTATTTTCAAGCAAAATCATATATTTTCACTTAATGATAATTGTATACATCTTGTAACTGATAAGGAACCTTCTTTTAAATAACCACCATGTTATACCTAACAAGATTTGAGAATTTTGTTACTATCATCTAACACCTAGTCTGTATTCAGATGTTCTTGATCGTGTCATAAATATTATTTACAGTTGGTTTGTTTGAATAAGGATCTGAATGAGATCCATGAATGGCATTTGGTTGTTGGATATCCTTTATAATAGCTCCCCCCTTATTTTTATTCTGTTGATTTGTTGAAGAAACGTGTAGTTGAACTGTATACTATGCCACATTATTTAGAAGAGGATGGACGCATGCCTTTTATGTATTCCATCTCTTAGTGTAATGGTTTGACTTACGATGGTATGAAAATGATATGCATTCAGTAGAAACTACTTTATATTTTTATCTTTTCTTGGGCTAGCGATATGCAGTAAAATACTCTTGAAATGCTAGTATGCGCAGCAAGCTGTAGCCCCCAGGCAGTCATGTGGTTATGAGAATAAATAACCCATTCCCTGTAGTGTACTCTACTGCTAAACCATGATATTTAGCAGATTAGGTGTGTGTAAAAGCATTTTCAACTTACTGTATTTTCACCTTACAGTGGACTTCTTGGGATATTACTCTAAGTAGAGGAGCATCTGTGTGTGTGTATGTATTTAAGGATATATATACATGTATACATTTAAAACAAAGAATCCAGCCAGGTATGGTGGCACATGCCTATAATCTCACCACTTGGGAGGGTGAAGCAAGGGGATTGTGAGTTTGAGGTGTGTGCCTCTATTTCACAAATCCTAGCATACAATCTCTCACAGGGTAGATATCCTCTTATTTATTGAATGAAGAAGGAAACAGATCCAAGGTGATTTGGCCATGTAAGTGGGATTTAGATCTATGGGAATATTTATGGAAGGCAAGCTATTACTTTGTTTCTATTTAGTTTGGATCTTTCTTTTTCTTTCATAGGGAGGTAAATGGTACACATGTATTTATTCTTATTTCCTTCTACTAGAAAATAACCTCCAGAAGGGTAGAGATCTTTGTTTTGTTTGCTGATGTTTCTCAAAGACTTAGAAAGAACAGTGTTTGGCACAAAGTAGGTACTTAGTAAAGGTGTTGAACTGGGTGGTTCAATGGAAAAAATGCCATAAAGCAGATATCCCAGCAGTTCAGAATGTGGTGTGAATTTAGACTATGAATATCTATTTTTCTTCATTATATATTTATCTATTGTTCAGTGTATGTTTAGTGTATAGTCTTATCCTGTTCTAGGATTAGGATAGTTCTATGGGCTCATGGAACCCACAGTTAGTAACCTTGTTCAGACGCAATTGGAAATCTAGACCCTGTGAATTTGGGGGTGGGGGTGCAAAATAGACCTATTCAGAATCCATGGTTTCTTTAGAGAAGAGGTTTTCTTTTTTCTTTTTCTTTTTCTTTTTTTTTTTCAGTGCTGGGGATGGAACCCAAGGCCTCACACATGTGAGGCAAACAGTCTACCACTTCGCTACACCCCAGCTCAAGAGTAGGTTTAGTGTGCCCTTCTTGGTCTGGATCTATACCTTAAAAAGATTTCTCCGAAAATGGACTGGCCTTTTGTGTTGGAGAAGCATAAGGGAAATTTAGGCACTACTTTTGTCACTTTGGAACATTTCCTTGTTTCCTACCTTAGGTATAAAAGCTCATGCTGTGTGTATTATCACTTCTGTAGTCAATTATTTGTTCATTTAGTGGTGATTCTTGCTTTCCCTTCTAGAGCTAAGGTTGCAGACAAGATCCAGCTGATCAACAATATGCTGGACAAAGTCAATGAGATGATTATTGGTGGTGGAATGGCTTTTACCTTCCTTAAGGTGCTCAACAACATGGAGGTAGGAAACCAATGCCAGGTGGTTGTGTACTAGATCTCCAAGATAACGGGATTATATAAAGTTAAAAAAAAACACTAGTTTCTGACATAGACCCTAAAAATGCTTAATTTTTATTTGTGGGAAGTTGTTTCTCATTAGTGTTTGCATTATTATTGTATATTGTATTGTGTCTGTTTCCTTCCTACTTTGTGAGTCTTTCGTGTTCTTAGTAAAGAGGCTGATCTTTATCTGTTTGGCTGTCCTTTGTAGATTGGCACTTCTCTGTTTGATGAAGAAGGAGCTAAGATTGTCAAAGATCTTATGGCCAAAGCTGAGAAGAATGGTGTGAAGATTACCTTGCCTGTTGACTTTGTCACTGCTGACAAGTTTGATGAGAATGCCAAGACTGGCCAAGCGACCGTGGCCTCTGGTATACCTGCTGGCTGGATGGTGAGTCACTTGGGTGGTTGGCAGTGTAAGTGGACAGTATCATTCATTCATTCATCTAACCAAGCACGGGTTTTTTTGTGGTTCTATGGATTCAACTCAGTGCCTCACACATGGTAGGAAGTCCTCTACCAGTGAACTATACTCCCAGCCCTCCCACAAACATTATATATAAACAATCTCTACAGGAGCTATCTATCAGAGAGGACTCCAAATGCGGCATTGAGGCACTTCTGGGAGAATCCGTGAGGGGAGTCAGTGGTATCAGATTGCTGCTGCCTTCATCAGTAATGGGGGGAGGGAATCCACTTTTTGTCTTGTCTTCATGTGTTTAATGTTTATTATGCGCTTATTGTGCACTGGAGACAGTCTGTGTACTTTCATGGTTTGGGCTGTTGTGGATTTTGTTGCTACTCAGAAACTTATATAAGAAAATATGAAAACATTAAGATGACAGAAGTATAGTAACAAACAATGACAAATATGTGTATCAAAGCCTAATACAGTTGACCAAAGTGTTTTGTACTTACTTTTATTTGTTTTTTTAAGACAGGGTTTTGCTGTGTAGCCCAGGCTGGCCTTGAACTCATGATCTTCCTGCCTCTGACTTCTCAGTGCTGGGATTATAGGCCTGCCCCATCATGCCTAGCCTCCACATCTTGGTTTGGTAGCTATATGCAATTATATCATATTGATATGCTCATTTGCTAAGTCATTTTTCTTTCTTTAGACAATTGGGTAGTACTTAGTTCACCATTTCTCAGTGTGTGGTCCCAAGACCAGCAGTATTGGCATCATTTTTGGAACTTGTTAAAAAGTGCAAATTCTTGAGTTCCATCCTAGACCTACTAAGTCAGAAACCCTAGGAGTAGAATCCAACCTTTTTTTTTTGTGGTACTTGGGGCTTTAACCCAGGGTCTCTGGCATGTTTTATAAGCACTCTATAAACCGAGTTGTCACCCCAGCCCATTTTTTACTTTTTATTGTGAGATAGGGTTTAAGTTATTAGGCTGCCTCTGGCCTTCAATCTGTGATCCTCCTGCCTCTACTTCTTACAGGTGTGTACCACTGCACCTGGCAACAGTTTGTTTTTGAACAAGGCCTCCTGTTGATTCTGCTACATGCCAGTGTTTGAGAACTACCTAGTTTGGTGTTCCTTAATCTTAATAGTATTGACATCTCAGATTTTGTCACAGAGGGCTGTTATTGTCGGATTTTTAAAGCATCCCTGGCCACTAGGTGCCAGTAGCGCACCTGCCAAGTTGTGACAACAAAAAGCATCTCCGGACATTGCCACATATCCTTTGTGGAGAGGCAGAATTGACCAAGGTTGAAAACCACTGATGTAATTCTTTTTTATTGGTACTAGGGGTTGAACCCAGTGTCTTGCACTTGCATGCTCTGCAAGTGCTGGACCACTGAGCTGCGTCCCCAGCCCATTTTTTTGACTTTTTGAGGCAGGGTCTCGCTAAGTTATGCAGACTGCCTCTGGTCTTGAAATTGCGATCCTCCTGCCTCTGCCTCCTGAGCCGCTAGGATTATAGGCGTGCGCCACCGAGCCCAGGTGCCGTCGAGTCGGTATCCGACTCATAGTGACCCTCACAGGGTTTTCAATGGCTGAGTGCTTTGGGATTGCCTTGGGAGTGGATTGCCAGGTCCTTCTCCCATTTTTGCGGTGCTGGGAATTGAACTTGGGGCCTCAGAGACTGCAGCGCAGCGCTCTACCCACTGAGCTAAATCTTGTATATAGTGGCTAAGAATGTCTTTGTTAAAGAAGTTGAGGTGGTTTTCTCATACACTTGATCTTCTGTAAAGTAGAATTTTAAAGTTGAAGGGTATGAATAGGTTTATAGTTTTAAAGATTAGAGGGTACCTTTTGGTTTGAGAAGAAACTCTGGTGTTCAGCCTTGCAATCTGGCTTTGGTGGAGGTGGTATTTGCTCCTATAAGTAACTTCCTTGGTAGCTCAGTCCTCTCTTTTAACTCTGTCCCTCAGGGCTTGGACTGTGGTCCTGAGAGCAGCAAGAAGTATGCTGAGGCTGTCGCTCGGGCGAAGCAGATTGTATGGAATGGACCTGTGGGGGTATTTGAATGGGAACATTTTTCCAGGGGAACCAAAACCCTCATGGACAATGTGGTGGATGCCACTAAAAATAACTGCATCAGCATCATAGGTAAGGGTCCTGTAAAAAACGAATACTAAATGTGACATGGCAGAATTCTAATCAGAGAAAGAAGGGAGATGGTTGACTTTTCCTGGGTCTCTTGGTTTTGGGTAAATCTTTAGAGCAAAACAGATGTACATAATTTATGGAGGAGCCTCTTGATAAGATGGAGTTGGCAATTCATTAGCTACCTTTTGGGGTGAGGAATACACTACTTTTCCAGTTTGGTGCCAATCATCTTTTTCTTTTCTCTCTTTTCTCTTTTTACCTGGCTTTCTTTCAACAGGTGGTGGAGACACTGCTACTTGCTGTGCCAAATGGAACACAGAGGACAAAGTGAGCCATGTGAGCACTGGGGGAGGTGCCAGTTTAGAACTCCTGGAAGGTGAGGTTCTCTCCTGTTTTTTTGTTTATTTGAAGGCAGGGTGAATGGAGAAAGTAGGTAGTGTTGTCATTAGCAGTCATTATTAACTGGGCAGTACAAATGGAAGAATTTCAAATAAAGCTCCTGCATCCATTTGAGGTGGGGAGGGACAGATAGGAACTTATTCTCAAATATATCATTTTCTGGTTGACTAGGAGCCCAAAATGCAGAAGTTGCTCAGCTACTGCCCATATGTCTTAAAAAACTGCCATGTTATTGGGAAAACAGAAGGGGGCAGAGCTGGCTTAGTGGACCCCATAGTAATGCTGTCTGTGTATGTGTGCTCTCTCAAAAACAGGTAAAGTCCTTCCTGGGGTGGATGCTCTCAGCAATGTTTAGTATTTTCCTGCCTTTTGGTTCCTGTGTACAGCCCTTAAGTCAACTTAGCATTGTCTGCATCTCCACTTGGTGTTAGCTAAACTTCCCCACGTCAAGATTCAGCTTAGTGGTCAAGAGATGCAGCACCAGGAACCTTTACACAGTTACAGCATCTCAGCTCAACTTTACTGCACCCGGGATTTGCCTACATTCTTCAAGATCCCATTTAAATTTCTTAGTGACTAAACCATTGTGCATTCTAGAATGCATCTATTTATATTTTGCCTGTTAAAACAAAGTGAGCTGTATTAGCTTAGTTCTTTTTTTGATATAGCTTATTCTGATTACCTTTGTCATGGTTCACTACTCAGCATGGAAACAAGATGAAATTCCAGTTATAGGCAGGGAGAAGTTGGTGATCTGTTAAACAAATAATAAAAGTATCCGTTGAAACTGGGATTTTTTTCCTGTCATATTTTGTTAGGAAGGGTAAGAATAGAATCTTGAGGAAGGGATCAAATATCTACATATCTGAATGCAAGGAATGCAGTGGCAGCAGTGGGGATGTGGGGCAGTTAGATAAACCTCTATTCCTTCCTTCATGAAGGCCCATTCTCCATAGCAGACATTGTGTTAGTGCTTTATTTTAAATTTTTATCAGACACTTAACACTTTAAAAAGTCAAGGCTTATAAGAAGAAAACAAGCTCCAGTTCATTCCTGATTGCCATTCCTTAGATGTGACCAGTTTTTCTGGTATTTAATTCCACATTTCTAAATAACATAGTTAGCTTCTTCTTTTTCTTTTTTGTTTTTTGAAGTATCTTAATTTCATACCATGGGAAATTTACAGCCTCTATTCCACATACATTTCTACTTCTTGGTTTTCCTAGTATGGTTTGTCATAATTATAGATTACACCAAAAAGTTCATGTTGATTATAAATACTATTCACAGCTGAGCTATTTAGTATGCTGTATTTACATGTGTAATTCCATTTTCTTTGGAGTTAATAGTTTTAACTTTTTCTCATTTTCTATGTACTATCACTGATTCATTCTCAAATCTGCTATGTGAATGTTCCAGTATATTCAAACATATTAGACACTCTTAATTTTTACTGAAGACGTCCCTGCTGGAGTCATCAATGCTTCTGTTCCAGTTGGTACTGGTTGCCTGCTAGATTTGCTGTATGTTGTTGCTGTGGGATTTCCTGAAACCCTCTGGGGAATTCCTGCCACCTCTTGTGTTGGACTCCTATTTCCTAGGTCTGCCCCCCACCCCCCATTTTGTGATTACTCTTCTTTATAGAACACAAGACCCACTGGCTCCCTGAAAAAGAGTACCCAGGAGGCAAAATCTTTGAAACCTGTCTGAAATGTCTTTATTCAACTCTTACACTTAATTGAGGGCTGGGGTTTAGCTTAGTTGGTAGAGCGCTTGCTCTAAGGCCCTGGGTTTGATCCTCAGCACTGCCAAAATAGGAGAAGGACCTGGCAGCCCACTCCCTAAACAATTAACCATCAAAAACACTATGAATAGCAGAGAAGCACTAACAGTGCCGGGCATAGCAGTATCGGGGAGTGTTTCATTCTGTTGCACATAGGGTTGCTGTGAGTTGGACCCAACTCCATCGCACCTAATAACAACATACTTGATTGAGAGTTTGGCTATATTGTCACCTTTATCTGTGGGGGATTGGTTCTAGGCACTCCCTTGGATAACAAAATCTGTTGATGCTCACATTTTTATATGAGATGGCGTAATACTTGCATATAACCTATGTGTATCAACTGTGTATTTTCTTTTTTGAGACAGGGTTTCACAATACATCCCAGGATGGCCTAGAACTCATGATCCTTCTGTCTCAGCCTGCCGAGTGCTAGGATTACTGGTGTGTACCACCATGCTTTTTGTTTTATTTTTTCTTGTGGTGCTGGGAATTGAACCCAGGGCCTTGTGCATGCTGGGCAAGCACTCTACCACTGAGTGATATCTCCATTCTCTCCCATAGGACTTTTGGTTAACTCCAGAGAGAACAAAAGAAAATTTTGGGAGCCAGGCGCGGTGGCGCATGCCTGTAATTCCAGCAGTTTGGGAGGCAGAGGCAGGAGGATTGCAAGTTCGAGACCAGAGGCAGTCTGTGTAATTTAGTGAGACCCTGTCTCAAAAACTACAAAAAAAAAAAAAGGGCTGGGGGTGCAGCTCAGCGGTCCAGCACTTGGAAAGCATGCAAGTGTGAGGCCCTGGGTTCAATCCCAAGTACCAAAAAAAAAAAAAAAGAAAAGAAAAAAGAAAAGAAAAAAGAAAAAAAAGAAAAAATTTTGGTGGCTGCTTTCAATAAAAATTTTGAAAGCTCAAAGTTTTTTCTTAATTCATTTTTATTCTTTTATTCTTTCTGCATATTTGCAGTTAATCTTAAAATATACCATGTTTCTGCACATTTCTAAGGTAGACTTGCCCCTGGTTTGAACAGCAGGAATTCCAGTCTAATTTTATTATAGATGAGGCCATAGATGCAGCAAATTAATGTCACAGATGGAATAGAACTTTAGCAAACTAATGATTTTTTTCCCCCTCTGGGGATTACCTTTTCCCCAGTATTATTTCAAGTGCATAGAGAAATTGCAAAAACTATAACAGACACCCAGTCATCCAACACTTAGATTGTAAGTGCCAACATCATCCATCTAGCAATTCTTAATTGTACCTTTTAAGTACTTTCTACTAGACTCCACATCCAGGATCTTCCCCCATTTATCTGGGTTTTTAATCCAGTGAGTGGGAAAACTCCAGTTTTAAACATTGCAATTAGCCAAATATTTGAGTACCTACTATGTGGGACATGATGGAGGGACTATAAGACAGGATTTACGTCTTGAAGAATTTACTAATTAGTCAAGGAAGGTAGCTGGTAATGAACAACTTCTGAACATATAAACTAGAATATTTTAAGGATGAGCTTCCTTGTTTAATACAGAATTATGAGCTACTGATAAAATATTGCAAACACGTAGGCTTTAAGTAGTAAATTCACTTTTAACCCCTGGACTGGTGGTCCCCAAACTTTTTGGAACCAGGGACTGGGTTTGTGAAAGACAATTTTCCCATGGACAGGAGGTAGAAATCAGGTGGTAATTCCAACTATGGGGAGCAACTGTAAATACAGATATGGAGTTCCTCACCCACTGTTCCCCTGTTGTGAGGCCTGATTCCAAATAGTGTACTGGCCTGTGGCCTGAGGGTTGGGGATCCCTGGCCAAACAATATGTAAGTATGGCTGCATACATTAAAAAAACCCACATTATAAATGAGGAAATGAAATCTATTCTTTAGTTCATTGTTTTCCTGTTTTCATATCTAAAATTTCCCTCCAGCATAGGGATTTGCACATGATCAACAATGGGTATACACTTCCATCTGCTGGCTTCCCTTTCTAGAAGCAACCTTCCTAAGACCATTTTCTTCAATCTATAACTATTTAGTGCATGTAAAGAGCATATCCATTATGTGTATGCATATATGTTACAATGTAAATGGTGGCATATTACACACACTGTCCCATACATGCTGTTCCGATATCCTACCTCTTGAGTACTTTCCTTCATTTTGGATCCCTCAGACCATGGTGTGAATCAGTCTTACACTCTCTGTCCCCTGTGCTGGCTGTATTCCCTTTTTTATACCCAGAACATCAGTATTTGCTTCCTACTTGTTGTAAAGGGAAGAACTTGAGATGACAGTATCCTTACCCCATTCACCATCAGTACATATTTTCAAAGAGTTTACCTAAAAAGTGGAGAAGAGCTGCCCCAAGTCATTCTTGAAGGTAGATTTAGCTGGATGTAATACTTAGGAAGCTCCCTTCTGTAAGATGGGGCCTTCTGTAAGATGGAGATCTATAAGATGGAGCCATCCTTATAGTAATGGGCAAACCACCCACTGGCTGACCTGTTAAGTGAGTGAACATTCAGGTTGTAACCCATATTATATGTACAAATTCCCATCAGAGTATGTTAAGTTCTTAAGAGATTTTTTGTGTGTGTGTGTGTATGGTACTAGGGGTTGAACCCAGGGCCTTGCACTTGGATGCTGTGCAAGTGCTGGACCACTGAGCTGCACCCTCAGCCCATTTTTTCACTTTTTTGAGACAGGGTCTCGCTACGTTACATAGACTGCCTCTGGTCTTAAACTTGTGATCCTCCTGCCTCCACCTCCCGAGCCGCTGGGATTATAGGCGTGCGCCACCACACCCGGCCTAGTTCTTAAGAGATTTAAACCCATATTCTTTTACTCATTTTCATTTTGCTTTACTATGAGTCACATGCCAAATAAAGGCAAGTAATTCCCTGATATATAATCAGTTCATCCTTATATAGGTTTTTTGTTTTTGAGACATGTAGCCCAGGCTGGTTTCAAACTTGTAATCCTCCTGCCTGAGTCTCCCAAGTGCTGGAATTATTGGGATTAATAGGCATGCACCACCATGCCTGGCCATTAAACTGATCTTAATTGCTTTCTGGCCCTCAGAAATACTGGGCCTTATTTACCTTTCTTGAATCCCTTCAGTAGGAAATAAAAAGGTCACTGATAAGCTTAATTTTTTATTATTAACCTTGGAACAAATGCATCAACAATTTCTTATAGTCACTTAGCATTTTACAGTTTTGAAGGAACTTTCACATACACCAGTTAAACCCTCACAACATCCCTGTGAGGTAGGCAGGGTAGGTGTTATTTTCCTATTACTAGTGAGAACAAGGCTCAGAGGTGAAGTATAGTCACACAGTTGGTAAATGATGGAGCCAGGACTAGAACCTAGGCTTTCTGATATGCTGCCTCCCTGAGAACATTCAAGTAATTATATCCATGCTATATAATGCACATTTCTCCTATGATATTGATCAGATTTGTTTTTTAAAAGTTTTTATATCACCTTTCCCTAACATCCCTAAGTACTCAAAACTGATAAGACATTTCTGCCTGGTTACTGGACTGTTTCTCAGAGGTGTCAAGCATCATCCTAAGATGAAACTTAAGTTTTGAGGACCCCTAGCTACAATTTCTAAATTAAGATATGAAGATATATTACAGAAAATTCTGTATAAATATTCCTATATGGAGCATGTGAAAGTTACGTAAACCAAACCAAATTGTTGTTGTTGTTGTTAGGTGCCGTCGAGTCGGTATCCGACTCATAGTGACCCTCTGTACAACAGGTGAAACACTATTGTCAGTGCTTCTCTGCTGTTCATAGGGTTTTCAATGGCAGACTGATTTTTGGGAGGGGGTTGCCAGGTCCTTCTCCCAAGCCTGCAGCATCTGGTGTTCCCAGGTGGTCTCCCATCCAGGTACTAACCAGGCCCGACCCTGCTTAGCTTCCGAGATCTGACGGGATTGGATGCCACAGGGCTATGGCTGCAGGCAAACCAAATAGGCCTGTTAATGTTCTCAAAAGCTTTGCAATCTTTCCCAGTAAGACTTAGATGTGCATAGATGGGAAACAGGGAAGATGTTTAGCAACATTACTGAGAAACCTACGTAGAGTGCATCTAAATGCAAGTCACATGACCCTAATTTTTTTTTTCTTTGTTGGCCTCACAGAGGAAGGAGAACCATTAGAATCTACTTTCAGGTTTGATCCATTTTATGTGTGATATGCTCAGCAATAAGCTACAGAAATGACCTGAATTATACCAATAGGAGTGTTCAAGCAATAGTGAGCAAAGCATTTATACATGTGGTAGGAAGAAAACACTTGCTCTTCAGTGGTTTTGTCCAGGTCCAGTGTAAATTAGTTATCAAGGCAGATTTTAAGCTATAGCATCTCTGTTAAATTTTAAAATGTGAAATTCAGTGAGGTTATCAACTTGAAATACAACTGAATGTAACTAACCCCAAACTATGTTAAAAGCAGAGTAAAGCTCAGCAGGCATGAAAGGTGAGGGATAAAACCCAAGTGCTCCAGTATTGAGTGAAAAACAGAGCAAATGCAAACCTTCAGGTTTAAGTGAGCCACAAAACATCAGGCATATAAGAGCATGTTTTAAAAATATGACAATGATACCAAACTGTGTTGTCAGGAGTGATATTTTTAAAATTCCAGTTATGGCCTTTTACATTTAAGGGCAATGGGGAGAAACTTAAGTCTACTGTGTAGGGGGGATAGGTTCAGAAGACAAATGGGATCCGGAAAGGGAGTTGAGGTGGGAAGTTTGGGAAGACCAAGAAACAACTTAAGTACATTCAAAATGGATTTAGAACTTAAGAGAACTTAAGAGAAGTTCTAAATCCACCATTTCAAAAAAAAAAGTTTCCTAAATTGGGAAATTTGGTCAAAGAAGTCAGTGACAATGAAAGTGACGATTTTACCTTATAAAAGAAAGTAATATTTAAATGTATATTAGAAATGAAAGCTTAGTCCACTGACTTTGTTGCAGAAACTAAAACTTAAATGCTGCTGTTCAGTGATACATGGCAGAAAACTGCTTCCAAAAATAGAATTGCCACGGTAGGACTCAACATCAATCAAACTCTTACGAAACAAGTATTTAACTTTTGTACTTGAAGCCTAATGAATAACATTTATACTCTTATTAAATAAATGTAACAACTTTAATATGAAAAATACTGCAACTACATTTAAGTTTTTGAAGGTAAAACTTAAGAAGACTTTGAATGTTCTACTTCAGTATGGGCTCTAAACCAACTACATTCTTGAAATGCATCTAGGCTAGACTAGACTACGTGCCTTACAGAGTATCATTGTCATCATCATCTTCATGTTTTCTCTTCAGTGGGTTTGATTCATTGCCTGTGTTCTGTGATGAAACCATGTTGGTAGTAATAAGAATATTTTTGGGTCCAATCATTGAAGGGTTAATCAGAACATTTTGAACTGCAGTTGTTGCAGGAACTGTAAACAGAGAAGAAAGCCCCCAGAAACTGAATTACCTAGAATCCAAAACATGGAATCAAAAGTATATAACCAAGCTGAATGTAATTATAACAAATTTCAGTAGTGTGGAGTATAGTTACATCATGGAAGAAACATAGGTAACTATACTTCATTAAGAGTTGATTTCAATTTTTCTGTCTGTTTTCTATGTTTTTTTCAATGCTGGGGATTGAACCAAGGGCCTTCTGCATGCTAGGCAAGCTATCACTGATCTACATCCTTAGCCCAGAGTTGAATTAAATTTTTATTTATTTTTAAATGGCAAATGATTGTGGTATTTATTAGGTTACCATGTGATGTCTGGATCTATGTATATGTAAAGATTAAATCTACTCAAATACATCTAGTGCAAGGTTAGAGGTTTGTTATATTTTAACTACCTGAAATTTCAGTTGGTACTTAGTGCACTGGATTCCTCATGGAATGGACTAAAGACACATGTCCACAGCCAGGGATCATGCTTCCCTTATAAGCCGTTATTTTATGTCAGTTGCTTACTGTATGCAGATGAGTTTCAAAAGATATGAAATATAAACATATGCATCAGTAAACTATGCTATACCAGAATTCTACTTATGTAAGTTCAACTATATCTGTCTCCTTCTATGAAGTGAGTAAAGGTACAATTTTCATTTGAATTTGCATTCACATTCTGGATGACACACACACATATCACTAAGCTCTATCACTTCCTTGAGCTTTTACCCTAAGTGCTTTTCCCTGAAGATGCCTTTGATTTGTCGACCCTTCCTTTTAGTTCACAGTGTTTGACAATCTGATGAGCATGCTGAATGCCATCCCCTACCCATGAAAATGTTACATGTTATGTAAAACTTTATACAACTTCAGAGGACTCAGAGCCTCTGAACAACCTTGAATTGTAGCATGACTTGCCTCCTTCCTTGTGATATCAAAACAGTTTAACGCTTGCCACAGGAATACAAACTATTCTACAATTGCAGATTATTCAAGAATTCTGCCTCCCACCCCCATCAAATTACCTGGTTTCACAGGTGTAGACTGAGAAGGTGGGATCTGCACTGTAAATCTTTGGCTTGTCACTGACACTGGAGTTGCAACTTTATTTGGGACAGACACTGTTTGTGAAGTCGCTGTAGTTACAATTAACAGACCATGTTAATTAGTTGACTTGTGTAGATTTATATTATACACCCCTTTGTTGTTGTTGTTAGGTGCCATCGAGTTGGTATCCGACTCATAGCGACCCTCATAGGGTTTTCAATGGCTGACTGTTTCGGGATTGCCTTGGGAGTGGGTTGCCAGGTCCTTCTCCCATTTTTGCGGTGCTGGGAATTGAACTCGGGACCTCAGAGACTACAGCGCAGCGCTCTACCAACTGAGCTAAATCCCAGCCCGCATACACTCCTTAGCTTACCAGAATCTACCTTCCAAGCACAGAAGACTAAGGGAAGGTGAGAAAGTATCATTAGAAATGAGAGCAAAGTTAGACCAGACATGGTGGTGCATGCCTATAATCTCAGTTCAAGGGCAGCCTGGGCTTCATAGACCCAGTCCCCCCCACCTCCCCCCAAATAAAGGCAAAGTCATTTTTAAATAAGTTTAGATGTTTGTTCAGATGTTACAAAATTGGAATAGGGGTATAGCTCAGTGGAGAGCGCTTGCCTAGTATTGTGAGGCCTTGGGTTCCTTCCCCAGCACTGCAAACAAAACAAAACACAAACAAAAGCTCCAAAATTCAGTTTAGTGTGGTGGTCAAGAATGTAAGCTCTGGAGCCTACCTGCTAGAGTAGAAATACAGGCTCTATCTCCTAGATGGGTTTCTTTGGGCATTTTTAATATTTTTGTACCTCAGTTTTCTCATCTGAAAAGGTACATTAGTACCCATTTCATAAAATCCTTGGGAGAATTAAGTCAATCCCTGTAAAGCTCTTCAAACATGTAGTACATAGTAAGCACTGAATTATAGCTACATGAAGTTGAGAGTCTCAACTACTAGAATAAAGACCCGAAGTTTTTATTAATGATCTTAGGTGTTAATTTTAATGTGTTTCTTGCTAATAATGAGAAGATATCTATTATGCCCATTAATCTAAATCTACATGTGTCTAAGAAAAGGAAGCAATCAAGTACACCTCTTGGGGTCCCTAGGTGGGCACAAAAAACTCCTTTTCTATGTTCAGAGACTTATTAAGCAGAAAGGGATCTTGTAGCTAACTTAGTCCAGATTCTTATTCATCTAAATTCTAACTCTTATTTATTTTTGTGGTGCTGCAGGTTGAATCCAGGACCTCATGCATGCTAGGCAAGCACTGTACCTCTGAGCTATTGTCTTAGGTTGTCTGTTTAGGTCTTACAGTTTATAAAGCTAATTTTTAATTTTTTTAAGTTTAAAAATTGCATTGTTAATAGTAGTTTTATTAGCACCCTCATATTCTAGATTTTAAAATCTCTAAAGCATGTATGCCTGCATTCGTACCACTGTGGTGATCCTATCAGATCTCGGAAGCTAAGCAGGGATGGGCCTGGTTAGTACTTGGATGGGAGACTGCCTGGGAACACCAGGCTTGGAAGAAGGACCTGGCAACCCACTCCCAAAAAACAATCAGCCATCGAAAACTCTAGGAACAGCCAAGAAGCACTGACAATAGTGTTTCACCTGTTGTGCGTAGGGTTGCTATGAGTTGGACATGACTTGATGGTACCTAACAACAACAACAACAAAGCATGTATAACAGATGACTAGGAATAAAAATCACAACTGATAACTGAAATTGGTTAACTTGCCTAAAACACTGACCTGATTACAACAGCCTAGGGGTTTAAAAAATGTGTACTGTTATGTGCAGTGGTGCACATCTGTAGTCCCAGCTACTTGGGAGTCAGGCAGGAGGAGTGCTTGAGCCCAGGAATTCAAGATCAGCCTGGACAATACAGCAAGACCCCATCTCAAAAAATAAGAAGTTATTGTTCACTGAAGTAATGTAAATCCACAGTTAAGCACTGTATGATAAAAAAGTTAGATTATATATGCAAGTTTCTGTCCATGAAAGTCATATGCAGGTAATTAGAGGTGTACACCAAATTTTGGGGCTGGGATTTAGTTCAGTTGGTAGAGCGCTGCGCTGCAGTCTGTGAGGTCCTGAGTTCAATTCCCAGCACCGCAAAAATGGGAGAAGGGCCTGGCAATCCACTCCCAAGGCAATCCCGAAACAGTCAGCCATTGAAAACCCTATGAAGGTCGCTATGAGTCAGATACCAACTCGACGGCACCTAACAACAACAAAAACAACCAAATTCTAATACAAAGTTGGTTTTAAAATGCTGAAATGTAAACTCATATCTTCAGAATATAAAGAGATGGTTCATACCTCATCAAATGCTAGCTGGGTGTGGTGGCATGTGCCTGTAATCCCAGCACTTGGAAGGCTGAAGCAGGGGGATTGTGAGTTTGGGGCCAGCCTGGGCTACATAATGATACCTTAAACAACAGCAACAACAACAACAACAAAACACAAGTAAATGTTCCTTATACTAGAAGCCTTTGACTATGACTCAAATTATACACAGTAAGGGCCATGAAATTAATGCTAGTGAAAGAAAAGGATTTTTTTCTGAAGAATACTTTGATTGCTAGACTATTCAAGAAGCCCTCAAGAACATATGAAAAAAAAAAAAAACAGGAAACCTAAATATTTTTCTTCTCTAAACAACTTTAACGTAATTAAATGATGATTTCTAAATACTGTTCTCTAGTAAAAGGAACCAGGGCTCTTTGGAGAAGTATTTGATCTCTAAAACTAGGGCAGGAAAACACAATATGGGCTTGGAGCATCTTGTTTCAGAAAGCAAGAAATGTATACAGTATGATGGAGATCTATCAAAAAGGATACAGGACACAGCTTAATGAGGCTCTCACTGACCAGTAATGGGGCAATCAACATAGGATTATCAGTGGTATTTTCTTTTTTGTGATGGGGTATCCCTATGTTGATCAGGCTAGTCTTTGTACTGTTTTTAAAAGGTCAGTATTAAAAATAACTTTTTTGAAATCCTTAAGCTTTTTGTATATTTTTCACTTCCTTCAACTATCTCCAATTCATTGAGAAATACTTTTACTTTCTGATGAGTAGGCTGCTGCCATGAGTGTGTTTCGCAACTTCATTTGTGTAGACGATGGAAACAATATAGCTAAGAGTAAACTATTTCTAGTATCATAGTTTGTATCAATAACAGGGTTGGGCAATGTCCAATTTTGTACTCATTTGGGATCAGGCAGTCCTTGTGGTTTTCTCAATTTGAAATCTGATAAAATAATGTTTAGTTTTATTAGAGGATGAGTAAAATTATCAATGGCAACACACAGGAATTTCTGACTCACCTTTTGACTTGAATTATAGTTCAAAACTAAGTGCTGAGGCACTTCTTTACCAGTCAGAAAAGCCATTTCCCCTTTTCACTTACCTATAGTAGGAGTGGTAGGTCTGCTACTAACAGCACCAACACTTAACCGTGGAACTAGTCTTCCTTGGTTAGGTCCCTAGGTGATTTAAAAACAAGTTAGTTTTAATGTTGTTAAGATTTGACACCCAAACTTATGGTAACCAGAAGTGAAATTACAATTGTTATTGTGAATTATTAGTGAATAATCCATGGCAAGAATGTATTGTTTTTGTTCTATTGGTGTTTTAAATCTAATATTTCAACTAGAGTTTTCAAAAAATGTATATAAATGTACCTATCTATATAGACAGATATGATCCAATCTTATCTATCCATCCATCCATCTAATTCTGTATGATGTTTGGGGTACACTCTTATCTGAATGAGGATAACAGTTGACTTCCTGGTGGTTTATAATCTTTACTAGTCAATATCTTAACCTAAAAAGAAATAAAATTGTTTTATAGTAGAATTTCAGAAAACAAAGGCAGCTCGATGTGGAGAGAAATTTTTTTCAGTAGTGGGAAAGCAGGTCCAATTCCTGGTGGTATATCATTCACTCTGTCATTGGATCTCACTAAAAAACTATGTTATAGTGCAAAGATTGGGCTGGGGTTTAGCTCAGATGGTAGAATGCTGCTCTGCGTGTTCTGAGGCCCTGGTTTTGATCTGCAGCACCATAAAAATGGGAGAAGGACCTGGAAGCCCACTCCTGAAACAGTCTACTCCTGAAACAATCAGCCATCGAAAATCCCATGAATAGCAGAGAAGCACTGACATAGTGCGAAGCATGGCACAGTGTTGGGAAGTGTTTTGTTCTGTTGCCCATAGGGTCATTGAGTCGGTCTTCACTGGACAGCACCTAATGACAACCACCATAAATGAGTTCAGACTTTGTTTCCTGATGAGAAAATGTCTAATGGGTCAGTTCCTTCTAGCTCTAAAAATTTTAAAAATTCTAGTAAATTATTTTAACCTTTAATTTACTGTCCTGTCTATGTTGTTGTTGTTGTTAGGTGCCTCTGAGTTGGGACCTGACTCATAGCGACCCTGTGTATAACAGGCGGAACACTATTGTCAGTGCTTCTCTGCTGTTCATAGGGTTTTCAATGGCGGATTGATCTTTAGGAGTGGGTTGCCAGTCCGTCTCCCAAGCCTACGGCACCTGATGTTCCCAGGTGGTCTCCCTTCCAAATACTAACCAGGCCCAACCCTGCTTAGCCTCCGAGATCTGATGGGATTGGATGCCATAGGGCTACAGCTGTAGGCCTGTCCTATCTATAGGAATTTGCTTCCTACAAATTCCTCTATAATACCCCACCTCCTTAAAAAGCAAAGTTAACTAAAAATTCTTACCTTTTTAATTAAGGACTTCAGCCTATAGTTTGGAGCTGTTAAGCAGTATCTATCAGGTGGCAGTCTAGGTCCTGCATATGGCTTAATCAGTGGCAGAGGGGTTTGATTTTTCTGCCTTGCAATATCAAGTAAAAACTAAGAGAAAAAAATCCTCATTAGAACTAAAATTTAAAACCTTGTAATTAAAAATAACTTCAAATGTTTGCTTACATCTCTTGGGGGAGGAGAGGTAAAAGATTGGTCAGCACGACACTGGATTGCCAGTCTTACATCATCTGCATCAACATTAGGTTTCTTAGCATGGCTTGAATAAATTTTTGCATCATCCAGAATTGTAGTCACATATCCTTTAAGAATAAAATAATTTTTTCTTAAACATGTGAAGGCAGCTTGATATTTATGGGTCCTTGTCTTAAAAAGTTCCACTAATTTCTGGAAAGCTTATGAATATTGGTTTTAATGGCTAATTGTTCTGTCCACATGATACATTCTAAACATATTACACTGTTAATACTACTGTCCCTAGCTTGAGCTCCTTTCTAGTACTTTAGTTATTTCTATATTAATAATGATTAACGTTATCCGGTTGAATATGTTCTTACAATAAATGATCTTTCCAAATTCACAAATTTCAGCAAGCTTTTGGTGTTTTGTTAACTTACGGAAAGCAAATTCCAACATTTGATTTATAACCCTTGGTTCATACTCTGTGATTCCCATATCCTTCAGGATCTGTGCCATCACCTGTGGATTTAAATAAAAATGCCAGATGCATAATCTAGGTATTGGAAATCAAGGCTGGACTGAAGGTAGCATTTATATGTATGATACAAGCCCTCCCCCGCCCCCGCCCCCGCTCCAAACTCCTACTCCTCCTTGTCATTCCAAGTGAGTGTCAGTGATCACACAAAATCAGTCATAGGCTGTTGCTGCAAACTTTTATTTTTTCTCAGGGACAGGAGCAAGGACAGAAGAAAAAGGCCTGGGTTGGCTTTCCCAGCAGAGGCAGGGGTGGTTCCAGCTGGTTGTCATTTTCAGATGTGGCGGTGGGAGAAGCTAGTATTAGAACCCTGGACGCAGAGTCAAAGCTCGCAGACGAGGCGAGACGACGAGGCAGAGGGGTCCCGTGGCCCAGGAGACAAAGCCGGGCGGTCCGCCCGCGCGCACTCTGTCGGACCGCGACCCTCTGGAGGTGCTCCGCCGGAGTAGCGGGAGAGCGCCCGGGGAGCTGGGGCGAACCCCCATCGCCCTCTCCTCCTGGCTGTCTTGGCTGGGCTGAAAACGGCGCGCGAGCCCACCCTCAGGCCCTCACTCTGGGCCTGCCTGGCAGGTTCCCGGTCTCGTCAGGCTTCGTGCCCCGCCTCTCATCCTTCGCACTTACCAAGGCATCTCTCGGAGCGTTCTTGGGAGGCGCCATCTTGCTCGACTCCATGTTACCCAGCTGCTCGTCATCCAGGGAGAGAGGGCAGTTCGGGGACTCCTCGCTCAGGCTCCGCCCCCGCGGGGGCGGAGGGCGGTGTTACGGGCCAGGCCGCCGGGCAGTTCCGCCTGGCTGGCGGCCTTTCCACAGCGGCTACCTCTGGCCTGCGCAGCCCGCGAGAATCCCGGTTATTCAGTAACTGCGCTGCGGCGCCTGACAGAGTGAGACCAGGCTCCGCACATTGGAAGAGACGGATAAGGCTTTTCCCGGGAGCCTTGCCGGAGGTTAAGTTATGTAGAAGAGCCTAGACGCTCGCCTTCCTAAAGTTGTTTTCCTGCCCTCTTTGCTGGCGTCCCTCCTCATACCCCTTGTTAACCACCCTGGCCCCTTCTGCTCCCTGGAATTCCTGCAGAGATCTGTCCTCCACCTATTAGGATTGCTTGGACAAACACAGAAGCCCCAGTTGCATTGGAATGTTACATTAAGAGCGGATACATTTTTGCTATAAATGTATCCTCAATGTTGCATGGACCATATTTATACTAGTAAAAGATTTGTTGCTCAGCTGACATTCAAATTTGACTGGGCATCCTAGATTTTTATTTGCTAAACCTGGCAACTCCACCCAAGAGCCCACTCTCCACACCTAGGACTTTGGTCTGTGGGACTTCGGTCAGCTGTTGTCACACTCCAAGCCCGGTCATGGCTGCCCCTTTGAAACTGATGGAAGCCTCAACTGCCTGGAAGCATCGGGGTGAAGGACCCAAGCCCCATCTCTTAGTCTGAGCATCTTTGTCCCCACTGACGCCCCCACAGTGCCCTTCCCTGCCTCCCAGAATACCTACCTCCCATTCTCAGAATGCTACAGTGAATTTCTTGAGAACTGTTTGTCCAGCCCTAATTACTGTTAAGAAAGCAGGCATCAGTTAACCATCTCTGGGTCAAAATGTGTCAAGAACTCTGTTTTACTCCTACATTTACTCTGTTTTGCTCCTACGTTTACCAGCTCCCTAGTGTTCTCCATTGAAAACCCTATGAACAGCAGAGAAGCACTGACAATAGTGTTTCGCCTGTTGTATGCAGGGTCACTATGAGTCAGATACTGACTCGATGGTACCTAACAACAACAAGTGTTCTCCATTTCTGGAAAAGGCACCTTGACACACCTAGGCTGGAAAAAGAGAAGACAGCCATGCTGCCTCTTTTCACAATCCACAGGTAACTTAGCAACCAGTCCTATCATGGCGACTTCCCAAAGTTATACCACTTCTGTGTCTCTGCATCTCCATCAGGTGCTACCTTGCTAACAACTGTAAACCAACAACCTTACCAACATTATAGAGATAGCTGCCTGAAATCGGACTCGACGACACCTAACAAGAAGTTCTTCACATGAGGGATCTCTTACTGTCCTTGTTAGGTGCTGTTGAGTCAAATAAAAATTATTGTTTTCCTTAAAACTCTTCAATAGCACCCCTCAAACACACATTCATACTGATTTCTTCAGCTTAGTGAGCCCTTCAGTTTTGAGGGGTAGTTTACCTCAGAGGGCATATCAGAATCGACTATACCATTTTGGGAGGTCCCCCAAGATCCACATTATCAATGCATTGTTTCTGGTGTGGTCACTCATTCTATGAGCACCTTTCCCCACTCTCACCATGGCTGACCTCTGTGTAAAACTAATAATGATAGTTGCTGTTGTTAGGTGCTGTCGAGTCAGGACCAACTCATAGCAACCCTGTGTACAAGAGAACAAAACATTCCTGACACTGTGCCATGCTGGGCACTATGGTAGTGCTTCTCTGCTATTCATGAGGCTTTCAATGGCTGATTGTTTCAGGAGTGGGTTACCAGGTCCTTCCCTTATTTTTGCAGTGCTGGAGAGTAAACCCTGGGCCTTGGAGAGTGCAGAGCAGCACTCTACCAACTGAGCTAGTCCCCAGTCCAATACTCATTACTCCCTTCCAAATACGTAGTATGTGCACAGGGTACAAATTTTTTTTAAAAATTGAAAAAAGGATAAATAAAAAGGAAAAATCCTCTCTCACCTGTTCCAGCCACTCATTTGGCTTTTACAGAAGGCATCACTTTTTACAAGGTTTTTTGTCTATGTAATTTACAAATAATACCTTGTTTAATATATTCTTTCTCCAGTGGAATGTACTATACTGTTAGGATGACCATTCTTTAGAGAGCCAATCTAAGACACATTTGTACTGGGTGGAAAAAACTCCTAAGATGATATGTAAAAAGTAATTTCAGACATGTGTTATTAGTTGACAATAAGTGTGCATTTGAAATTACTTTTTGTATTTACTTTTCTGTTACATAAATGCTATTATCTAAACAAAACAGTAGGACCTGTTAACAGTGGCAATTGGTCATTAGTAGTAGGATCAAGTAATGTGTGACAAAATATGACAATATATTTTATATTATTTCTGTCTTCTGTACAGCAATTTATTTTAACTCTTGGGTATTTAAATTTTATAAGTCATATTATTGTACATTCTTAATGTGCATGTAAATACAATAAGACAAACAGCTATTACTTATCTATATTTAATAAAAATGATATGTTTCTTTTATTCCAATAGCGCAGTAGGATTTTTTTGTTTTGTATTTTGTTTGCTTTCTTATGCTACTTGGGAGTTGAACTCAGGACCTTGCACATACTTTACAAGTGTTCTACCACAGGGCTGCACTCCTAGCCCATTTTTTATTTTATTTGGTGACAAGGACTTGCTAAATTACTCAGGCTACCTCTGGCCTCAAACTTGTGATCCTCTTGCCTCAGTTTCCCTAGTCGCTGGGATTAGAGGCAGCAGATATTTTTACTCTTTCTGTTCCTGTTCCAATAATACTTCTTTGAACTGCCTACAGCTTTTGGAACATCTTTCTTTTATGTAGTGATAAAACTGAATACAGTGGCATGTAATGTCCACTTTGATATACATCTCTGCTCTTACCAAGCCCAGGTTATACTGATTACCTGATGTTAGTACAGTCTGATAACAGTCAAAAACATATTTGAATATGGAATACTTAGATTTTACTTTCTAGGAATAGCAGATTTTTAGACTTGGAATTAGTTCCTAGTTCACTAAAAATCTCCATTCTTTCTGTGCTGGAAAGGTGTCTTGGTAGACTACCTGTTTGACAGAAAGTTAGGCCCTTTGCATTTATACATCATTATAGAGGCTGTCCATGACCAAAGCATCCATCATTTTTGAACACTGCAAAGTACATTTGTTGTTAGGTGCCATCAAGTTGGTGTCCAACTCATAGTGACCCTATGCACAACAAGAGAAACACTGTTGTTAGTGCTTCTCTGCTATTCATAGGATTTTTAATGGCTGATTGTTTTTTGGGAGTGGGTTGCCGGGTCCTTCTCTCAAGCCTACAGCACCTGGTATTCCCAGGTGGTCTCCCATCCAAGTATCAACCAGGTCTGACCCTGCTTAGCTTCTGAGATCTGATAGGATCAGATGCCACAGTGGTACGGCTGCCAGCCTGTCTTTCTCATGGAAAAATGTTTTATTGCACAGAGGTAATTTGAACTTGTGAGATTGAACTAGGATTCCAAGTAAGTTAAAACTTTAGTATGGGAGTCCCTGCTCATCTGGAGTGCATACATTCCAAGACCCCATTGGATGCCTGAAATTGGGAGGAATACTGAAACCTATAAGTACTGTTTTTTCCTATACATGCATACCTATGGTAAATTTTCATCTTTTCACTTTAAAGGAGCACTTTGTGCTTCTCTTTGGCCTATCAAAATTGCCAGAATTACTAATCTTGTGCTTTGGGGCTATTGTTAGTAAAATAACAGTTATATGAACACAAGCACTGTGACATCACGGCAGTTAATCTGGTAACCAAGATGGTTACTAAGTGATTAATGGGTGGGAAGCATGTATAGCCAAGATGTGCTGGACAAAGGGATGAATCATGGTAGAAGGGCACAAGATTTTGTCACACTATGCAGAATGGCTTGTAATTTAAAACCTATAAATTGTTTGTTTCTGGAATTTTCCATTTAATGATTTCTGGCCATGCCTAATAGCAGGTAATTGAAACCATGGAAAACAAAACTGCAAATTAGGAAGGATTACTGTGAAGAAATGAGAGTGCTGTTTAGTGCTAGTGCCTTTTCTGGTGGCATGTTTTTTTTTTTTTTTTGGGGTCCTGAAGTAATCTTATTTCCAAAAATGATCCCCCTTTTTTTCTTTCTTTTATGAGTGTTTATCACAACCTACCCTCGACATTGAACAACTTGGGCTCAGTTAGTTAATTGTTTTCTAGCCTCCTTATGGACTCTTCCAAGATTGTTAAGTACTTTTGGAGAAATAGCACATACGTCTTTGTTTTAACATAATCCTTTTTTCCATCCTCATCCACAATATATTTCCAAATTAAGGGACTTTTTCTTGCCTCATATTTTGAAAATATGAATTTACAGCAGCCTAACATTTTAATATCTCTTCTATGGTCAGTAACAATGATGGCCACTTTGCAGGCACATGTCTTAAAGAGGTTATTTCTTCCATTTCAATAAAGTAAAACATCTCAGGTGTTTCTACACATTTTTGAGTAAACTGGGAAGTGACCAAAATATTTCATTATGAAAGTTTCAATATCCTAGGTAAAAAATCATATTCCCCACCAGAATTATGTACAACATATGCAGTGCTTTTAGCTGGTTGCCATCTTTAATTTTCTTTGTTACAAAATTTACAGAGTGAATGGAATGTATCACAATTTACATTTGTACTCTGCTTGAATATGAACATAAATGAACAAAATCTAGTTTGTATTTTGACCAAATAGCAACAATATTTTATATCTTCCAGATTTTATTAACATTTTCATAGAATCTAAGAAGTTTGAAACTCCATTTTTCAAGTCCATATTTCTAAGGACCGGAGCGAACACATTGTTGCTGTTGCCATAATTCGGTGCATCATTTGAAATACTTGTAGAAAGTATGATCAGTGTTAAGATCTGAAAGAATCAGCTCTGCTCTTTAAGAGACCAATACATCTGTGGCTAAAATTTTCCTTTGTGTACGATCACAGAACATTTCAGTTGCATCTTCTGAATCACTAAATGTAACTTAGTTTTATAGAGCATTGAAGGGAACGTTACAATAATGTGTGTTTGTGGAATCCCCAAGCTAATCCAGCAGCTGCTGTTTTGTTTTCTTTTACTTTTTTTTTTTTTTTTTTGAGATCTGGTCTTGCTATGTAGCCCAGGCTGATTCAAAGCAGCAGATGCCAGTCCATTTTAACTCACTGATGCCTAGAATATTGATGTTTATGTGCTCCATTTCCCTTTTGATGATTTCTGATTTTCCTAGATTCACACTACTTATAATCCATGTTCCAATTATTAATGGATGTTTACAGTTGTTCCTCCTCATTTTGAGTTGTGCCACACCAGCAAATGGAGGTTCCTGGGGCTTTACTCCATTCCTGTCATTAAGGTAGATTCTACTTTGAGAAGGCAACTGGAGCCACTTTATTGGTCCTTAACCCTACTGCATTAATGGTCTTGTTATGGTTTGGATATGAAGTGTTCCCCCAAAAGGCTCATGTATTGAAAGGTTGGTCCCCAGATGGTGGCACTATTTTGGGAGGTTCTAGAAACTTTAGAAGGTGGGACCTAGCTGGAGGAAGTAAGTTTCTGGGGGCAGGTCCTTGAGGGTATATTATCCTTGGCCCATTTTTGTTGCACCCTATGCTTCCCAACCACCAAGATATGAAAAAGAGCCACTGCCACAGGCTCCCATGGCCTTAATATTCTGCCTAAGTGCATGGGGCCAAACAACCATGGGCTGAACCCTTTGAAACTTTGAGCCAAAATAATTCCTCCTTTAAGTTGTTTCTGTCAGATATTTGGTCACAACCATGAAAAAGCTAACTAACACAGGTCTCACACAAGCCTATGATATTTTTTAAGTCCCTACCCATTCCATTTCAGTTGAGAAACTACCTAAGAATTTCACCAGTTACTAATAGTTCCCGACTATATGTATACATCTGTTGGGAGAGATTTTCTTAAATCTCATCAAGCACATATCTTGTTTTCCCAAAGAGGGGAAATATTTTTCCATTTTAGCCCACATTAATTTTGAATTATAGGACCTTAGACATGGTTCAAAATAGAACTACAAAATCTGCTTCTGTCCATGCATTTGTGAGTATTTATATATATGTGATTATAAATGTGTGATTTTTTTCTATCATGGATTTATAAGAGTACTATTTTAATTGAATTAAAATAATAACTTAAGCACTTATAATAAAATCATTATCTTTTCAGAAAAATGAAATTGACCTAAATGTTTTTCAAGTTCACATGACTTTAGTAATCTTTGGTAAATAAAAAATATTATTGATTAACTTAAAAAAGATATGTCTATCAGTATTAAATACAATAGATATACAACTTTTATTTCTGTTAGACGTTTAAGAATATAACGACATAAGTTTGGCCTAAAAACAAGTAAATCAAGTAGGTATAAATGGGATATGAGTTTTAAATGTACTTTTAAAAAACAATAATTATGTTTTATAATATGTTTACTGCAAAAGCCTCTCTAATCCTTACAGTTTTGCTGAGTTAAATGATAGTCATTAAATATCTAAGTCATTTTTAAATAAGTTAAAATACTCTAACATCAATTATGAGGCAGAAGTATAAAGTTTGTATGTTTTATCATTTTGCTTTTATATGCTATAAAAACTAAATATGTTTGGTTCTGTTAGTAAATATATCCTCTTTCCACATTTAGAATTGTGTTACAGAAAAGCATATAGTTCTAAAACATAAAATTATGCTAGTCTGTAGAATGCTGAGGGCTAGGGTTTAGCTCAGTTGGTAGAGTGCTGCTTTGCACTCACTGAGGACCCAGGATGGATCCCTAGCACCACAAAAATGGGAGAAGGATGTGGGATGTGGCAATTCACTCCTGAAGCAATCCCCAAACAATCAGCCGTCGATAACCCTCTGAGGGTCACTATGAATTGGACCTGACTCAACAGCACTTAACAACAACAACATAGAATGCTGGTTCATGTTTGCTAAGGATTCAAATTCTATCATGGTAACAAAAATTGGAAGGGAATTATTTATCTATTTATTTATTTTTAAATTTAAATCATATTATTTTGAGTTGTGTATCCCTTTATTAGCAACTAAAATGGAAGGTATTTATGTATTGTACACCATGGGTAGTAATTATCTGTAACTGGAGATTTATTATATTCTAACTAATATAGATCATTTATAAACACAATCTCTTTTTAAAAAGCTTCCACCTTTTTTGTCTGTGTACAATTTGTGAAACTATTCTGAAAGCGGAATATATGTGTGCAGTCTGCAAAGAAGGTAAATTTAGGATATGGTAAGCGCTTTACAAGTTACTTTTAAAAAGCTGTCTGCTACAACTGGGCCTTCACATTGTCATCTTTTAAATCAAAAGTTTTTTTATGCTAGCTTTCCTTCCACTGCCCCAAACTATAAAGCTTTTTTAATGAGTTGAAATTAAGGAGGACTACACCTACTAGAAGAGAAGAAGGTTCTATTAGTTTGAGGTTTCATAGTGCCCCCAAGAAAGAACCAATATCTTGGTAAAAGGTAGGCTGGGACCCTGGACGGAGTATAAGTGTCTGCAGGTGGCATCCCCGAGGATTCAGAGATTCAGCCAACTATGAGTGCTCCAGCTGCAGAACTCACCTGAACTGTCTTGCATAACTGTCTTGACTGGGCATAATTTAAAAAGGAAAATCTTGTATTCATTCCATTCTTCTGGAACTCTGTGATAGCATTAATATCAGCCCCCATGGGATGTCACCCACATATAGTATGATGGTATTGCTTCAAGTAACTGCTAAAAGATACAGAATTTTTTTTTTTGAGGTACTGGGGGTAGAACCCAGGGCCTCGCGCTTGCATATTGCATACTTTGCAAGTGCTGGACCACTGAGCTGCATCCCCAGCCCTTTTTTTTTTTTTAACTTTTTCAAACAGGGTTTCGCTAAGTTGGGCCTGTAGTCGTAGCCCTGTGGTATCCGATCTCGTCAGATCTCGGAAGCTAAGCAGTGCCAGGCCTGGTTAGTACTTGGATGGGAGACCACCTGGGAACACCAGGTGCTGTAGGCTTGGGAGAAAGACCCAGCAACCCACTCCCAAAAATCAATCTGCCATTGAAAACCATATGAACAGAAGAGAAGCGTGACAATAGTGTTTTGACTGTTGTACTAGGATCTCTATTAGTCGGATAATGACTCCACTGCACCTAACAACAACAACTCACTAAATTATGCAGACTGCCTCTGGTCTCTAATTTGCAATCCTCCTGCCTCTGCCTCCTGAGCCGCTGGGATTACAGGCGTGCGCCACCTTGCCCCGCAAAGATACAGAATTTAATTGTTCTATAATACTCATACCCATTTTATCTGGGTGATCAATGCATCTATAAATCTCCCCTTGGGATTCATCATAATAACTGTAATTGAACCTTTGACCCAAATGGCAGAAATCAGAAGAAACCACAAAGAGATTACTAGGATCTGCTAGATATTTACTGAAGAGTTTTCTGAATTCCTGCTCTTTTGACTCACTCCTAGCTCCACTTAGTACAGGAACATTGGTAAACCCACTCTTAGGCCTTTCCAGAGATTTAGCCATATAAGGCAAATGCATTTCAGTACTGTGTTCATCTTCATCTGCCTGCATAGATATGCCTTCAAACATTCTCATCTTCCAGGGCTCTCGGTAAATCTTTTGGTCATTATGAAGGTCATACAAAGGTGTCATTTATATCTCCACACTGGAAAGTGCACGTCAGGAGAGGGGCACACGATGAGAAGGTCCAAAGATGAAAATTCTCGGTGTAATAGATCCACTTGTTCGTCAGCATAGGCAGCAGGAGACCCACAGCACGTGTGTCCTGTATGGGGTACAATAGCTCTAGCAGATCTTTTTGTGGACTGTACTTATGAGAGGGAGGCTTCTAGCTGTGGATTCACCTGTGGTCCTGAGGCTGTGTCCCAGCTCTCAGCGTGACCGACTTCCCAGCAGGCCACTGCGTTGGACACCTTGATGCCTGTGCCGCCTGTGGTGCACGAGAATGAAAGAGGAGGCGGCAGGGCCAGTGGCAGAAGAGACACCGAGGGCCCACCCCAGGAGGTGGCTATGGCCAGGAGGGGATCAGCATGGCCTAGAAGGAGGAGGAAGTGGAGGAGGCGGAAGGACGGTGGTGGCTGTACTAATGATCACCACAAACTCTGGCGACCACCTGAAGATCAGGCCCACGGCGACTACACCAAAGCCCTGAAAGTCCTGGCCAAGCCTCTCCAACGGCCCCTTCCCAGCTTGGTTGGCCTCCGGAGCCACCACTGGTAACCCCAGCCCTGTGACTCTGTGCTCATCCCCTCCCTCACATCTCACATCCTCCCCTTTACCCACTCCCCCATGGGGCTCCAGGCACCCCACCTCTATTTGGGCAGGGCCTTCCTGCATGCCCACTGCACATTATCTCCCCACCAAAGGAAATTATTTGTAAAATTTTTTTCCCTAAAATTTGAGCATTGATACCAAAAGTGCATTGATGTGAAACTCATTTTCTTTGTGATTAAATGGCTGAGTTTTTTTTTTGTTTTTTTTTTTTTGTACTGGGGGTTGAACCCCAGGGCCTTGTGCTTGCATGCTTTGCAAGTGCTGGACCACTGAGCTGCACCCTCAGCCCATTTTTTTTTTTTACTTTTTTGAGACAGGATCTCACTAAGTTACGAAGACTCCCTCTGGTCTCAAACTTGCGATCCTCCTGCCTCCACCTCCCAAGCCTCTGAGATTACAGGCGTGCGCCACCGCGTCCGGCGATGGCTGAGGTTTTTTAAAGCAGGCATCTGCTCTTAATAGGAAATTGTGAGAGGTTTTTCTTCAGCTTTTAGTTAAATAGCCTAAAAAGCAAGGATTCTGTAATTTCTTGTGCTTTGGACCTTTGAAATCTTTTGTCACTTTGTTTTTATTTCATAATGACTATTTATTTTAAACTTCTTTGATGTTTGACAAAAGTCCCAAAATCAAATTCTAAAATGAAGTCTTTTTGACCTAAAGGGAACTTTGGAGATCCCAGAGGGGCCTTGGAAGTCCTGGGCCTTTTAGACTTATTCAATTTAAATTATTCAGGAAGCATTATCAAACAATAAATGATAGTTAACCTTTCTTGAGTTATATTTATATAAGTGCATTATTAATATGTGTTAATAGTGATTTTTATATTTTCTCATTGGGCAAAGGCCTTCCCCATCACAAGGTCACAGGTACAGCAGGCAGTAAAAAACTGTTTGAAAAGATGGTCTCTTCTTAGGGAGTCCCCTGTGAAGTACGAAATGACAGAGGATCTCATTTTACTAGACAAGTTCAGTCTTTTTGCAAAATGTGGGCTATATTCCAGTATTTCCTTTGTGCACATGGCCCTCATTTCTCAGGGTTAGTGGAATTACAGAAGCTCAATTGGCTAAACTAGGCAAAAGTTTACCTTGTCTTGGTCCAAGGCTCTGCCCCTGATGGTACTTAATCTCAGATCCACTGCTTCAGGTAAAAGTAAGATGTCAACCTTTTAAAATAATCTCCCTCCCCAACCTATTGCAACCACAAAAGGTCTGGTTCAACTGCTACAAATACTGAAGCCAATAACTTGAAGCAGAGTGATGGAGGAAAAGCTTGATTGGCTACAAGACTGCAAGTTGGAAAATGGGGATACACATTCTAAAACCATTTTGCTTAGGAGTTGCAGGTGAAAAGCTTATATAGAGACTTGGGGGAGGTATATTTTTGGTTTCAGATAGGTGGGCAGGGCACCAGATCCACCTCTGTGAAGAGGAGCTATAATAGCCATGTGTGGATTTGCCTAAGGGTGGGGCAAAGAGCACTGCGCTGTGGCGGTAGCTGGCAGATCAGAACTCATCTACTCAACACTGCTTGCAATGGGCTGGTTGCTTCCACGGTGCTCAGAGGATATGTCGCAGTTGTGGCTTGGACATTTCTCACATCCCTGGGTGCACTGTCAGAGGGTCTCAGAAGCGAGAGGGAATCCACTGATGGGTCCACAGGTTCATCTGGTGAGGCAGGCTCGGGGTAGGCTCTGATGGTTGTCGCATCCCCAGGCGCCCACAGTAGCATGGCAGCAAACGTTGTCTTAGCCCTACCCGGTGGGCTAGGTGGAGTAGGACCCAGCTCCCACACTGTCATTTGTGGTTTGGCCATTGTGCTTGAACTGAGAAGGAAAACATCCAACAACATCTGAAATCCACCAACACTCCCCCATGTGCTGCTGACTCTAAAACTGGAACTCAAGGGAAGGAGTATGATCATTGTAGCCATTTCACACAACTCAGCATGGTGGAATTTGTGATGTTTTCTTGTTTTTTTTAAAAAATGTTTTGTTTTATTCTATTTTCCCTCACTGTTTTCTTTTTACCTTTAATTATGCCAATTTTAAGCCACTTAATTGGATCTTTCTTTTTTCTCATTTTATTGAACTACTAATTTTGCTTTTACTATTGTATATCTTTCTAGTCTATATTATCACTCTCCCTTTCCTCTCCACAGTTAATGGTGTTATAGATTATGTTATTTTAATTTTTTTTATTGTACACTTATATCTTGTTTGCTTTATGTTGTTGTTACTGCTGACTGTGTTCTTCCAAATGGGGATCGAGACTAACACTTTGAACACATAGCTACTGAGACATATTCCCATCCCAATTGAGAGAAACTGTACCTTGCTCCATCCATGACCTAGTCCTGCTCAAAATTAGGTTGATACCTGAAGAAAAAGAACAGAGAAGACAACAGCCCCCAGCTGACCACCCAGCTCCAAGTAGGCATAGATAGTGGGTTCCTGAAGACCCACTGCTTGACTTTCACCTACTTAACAACAAAAGAGAGAAGTACCACACCTTTATGGGCACCCTACCCATGAGGAACCCTAGCACAGGTCACTCACACTCTTTCAGACTGCACAGTGCTGACATATCTGGAGGAGTAACCACAGAGAGTATACCTCATATACTTTGTTGTCAACAATGTAACTGCCTGAACTACCAGAGAGACTCAACTCATGTGAACCCTACAGAGAAAGTGTTTCCCCCAGGTTCTGACATAGTATAATGCACAGAATCAAAACCCACCAACCGCAGCCTAAGAAGCCACAGGGAAACTACAATACATAGTCCAATTAGAATTAAACCCAATACTACACAATAAACTAGTATCCTTGGGAGCATCTTCAAGAGAAGTCTATCCCATAAGAAAACTTTTGATTCAAAGTGGAAGAGATATCCATCCAAAGAAATGTGCAAGTATCATCACTGAAGTACAAGAAATATAATTAAAAAACATGGTTCATCCAAAGGTTCATAAATCCTTAGTAATTGACTCCAAAGATATTGAAGTGGATGAAATGCTAGGTAAAAATTCAAAAAAAAATGATTTTTACAAGAATCAGTGAATTCTAAGAGAACATAGAAAAACAATTGACTCAAATAAGGAAGAAAATGTAGGATATGAATGAGAAATTCAATAAACAAATAGAGATTTTGAAAAAGATCCAAACAAAAATCTTAGAAATGAAAAGCTTAGTAAGTCAAATAAAATCTCGGTGGAAAGTCTCACCACCAGACTAGATCAAATGGGAGAAAGAGTATCAGGGATTGAAGGTTGGTGAATTATTGTATAAAGATGGTAATAAAGAAAAACATTAAGATATTATTATGGTTTGAATATGAAATGACCCCATAGCCTCATGTATTGGGCACTTGGTGGCCAGCAGATTGGGATTTGGGGACATGACTGGATCACAAAGGCTCTGACCTAATCAATCAATCCCTTGATGGATTCATAATATGATGGCATTATTGAGAGGTAGGGAAAAATAAGAGGTGGGGCCTCGTTAATGGAAGGAGTTCACTGAGGTTTTACTCTGGAAAGATATAGCTTGTCCCCCCACCCCTTCCTCTCTTCTTTCTCTATCTGTTTCCTGGATGGTATGAGATGAGTATCTCTGTTTCACCACACACTTCCACCATAATCTTCTGCCTCATGACATCCCAGAAACAATGGAGCCAGCTGACCATGGACTGAAACCTCTGAAATTTATTGTCTCAAATGAATCTTTGTTACCTTTAAATTGCTTCTCTCGGGTATTTGTTATAGTGATGAAAAGTCTGACTAACAGAGATATTATGACCAGAGCACACAATACCACTGGGGTATAAGAGACAAAACATAAGACTGCTAGATATAAAAAAGCAGAGGAACAGGCTAAAGGCATAGAAAACCTATTCAGTGAAATAATAGCAGAAAATTTCCCAAACCTCTAATGGTGTGGACATATAGGTACATATAGATATGACTGCCTGCAGCCATAGCACTGTGGCATCCAATCCCATCAGATCTCAGAAGCTAAGCAGGGTTGGGCTTGGTTAGTATTTGGATGGGAGACCGCCTGGGAACATCAGATACTGTAGGCTTGGGAGAAGGACCTGGCAACCCACTCCCAAAAATGAACCTGCCATTGAAAACCCTACAAATAACAGAGAAGCACTGACAATAGTGTTTCCCCTGTTGTACAGAGGGTGGCAATGAGGTGGACACTGACTTGATGGTTCCTAACAATAACAGCAGACATGACTAGAAAAGAACCTCTCCACATCATATTATAGTTTAACTGTCAAGAGTACAGACTAAAGAAAGAATATTAAAAGTGTCAAGAAAGAAATGCCAAGTTACTTATATAGGCAAACCTATCTGAGCAAGACTTTTCAGCAGAAACTCTAAAAGCCAGAACAGCATTAAATGAAGACTTTTAAGTCTTGAGAAGGGTGTGTGGGGGAGGGCCTTCCAACTTAGGTCACTATATCCAGAAGAGTTTTCCTTCAGAATTGAAAGAGAAATAAAGGCTTTCCAAAAGGCTTTTCAAAAAACTCACTTGTAAAAACCCAAAAAATCTGATTGAAAATTGGGCAACAGATCTAAATAGACATTTCTCAATAAAGGCTCTTGAGTTGGGTACAACTCATAGTAATCCTCATAGGGTTTTCAAGGGCTAATTGTTTTGGGAATTCTTTGGGAATGGATTGCCATGTCCTTTTCCCAGTGATAAACATAAACTAAATAAATTCATGACTACTAAGCCAGCACTGGGGTTGGGATTTGGCTCAGCTGGTAGAGTGCTGCTCTGCAGTCTCTGAGGTCCCAAGTTTGATTCCCAGCACCACAAAAATGGGAGAAGGACGTGGCAACCCACTCCCAAGGCAATCCCGAAACAATATGCCATTGAAAACCCTATGAGGGTTGCTATGAGTTGGACACGACTTGACGGCACCTAACAACAATAACAACAAGCCAGCACTAAAGGATATACTGAAAGGAATTCTACACAGAAGGGGAATAAAGAAAAACACAGTCATGAGAGCTTGGGAAAGAATAAATCTCACTTGTTATGTGCCATGGAGTTGGGTCCAACTCAGTGACCCTATGTAACACAGAATGAAATATTCCCCGACTCTGGGCTTGGCATACAATCTTTTTGATGTTTAAGCCCATTGTTGTAGCCACTGTGTTAATCCATCTAGTTGAGGGTCTTCCTGTTTTTCATTGACCCACCACTGTCTTCCTGCATCCATGTCTTGGCTATGTACTATTATCCTTTTCTTGAGCAACTCTCTCTCTCTATTAATGTCCACACTTAAGCCTAAAGTGTATATTATCTTTTATCTCTACTTAACAAACTTGCTAATGTTGTTTTTAAAAAGCAGTCTTACAAATACTGAAATATTCAATATATATGCACAATAAAAAAGTAGCTTTACAAAACTGCATGACACTTAATACCATCACTGCCTCCCCAAAGGGAACTCATGTTATTATTCAAACAGAATATTGTGTCTGTATAAAATTATCAAATATCACCCTTCTTGTTAATAATATGAGGAAAAAAATAAATGCCTCAAGTGATTCCACACCTACTTTAGGAGACTTATTAAAACATGGTTTGATAACATCAGTAGTGTTGCTTAAAGGCCGATAGTGAATTATCTGAAATAGGAACAAAGAAAGCAATCCCATTCTTGATAGCTATGAAAATTACCTAGAAATGAACTTAATTCAAGAGGTGAAAGATCTCTACAATGTAAATGATAAAACATTGATGAATGAAATTGAAGAAGAAAGAAAGGAGGGACATTCCATGTTCATTGATTGGAAGAATCAATGTTATTAAAATGTATATACTATCTGAAGTGATCTACAGATTCAGTCACAACACCAATGACACTGAACACAACAGTAGAAACAATCCTAAAATACCTATAGAACAAAACAGAACAAAATCCCTTGAACAGCCGAAGCCATCTTGAATGAAATGAACCAGGCAGGAGGCATTACACTACCTGACTAAAACATACTACAAAGCTGTAGTAATCAAAAACAACACATTACAGGCATAAAAACAAACTCATCAATGAATGGAACATAATAAAAACGCCATAGGAGTAAACCCAAGCATCTCCATTTAACTTATTTTTGATAAAGATGCTAAAAACATGCACGGAGAAAGGAACAGTCTTTTCAATAAATGCTTATGGGAAAACTGGATATCTACATGCAGAAGAATTAAATTAGACTCCCATCTCTCACCAGTTACAGAAATAAACAAGCTATATTAAAGACTTAAATATAGGACATGAAAATATGACAATATTAGAAGAAAATGCAGGGGAAACCACTTCAGGACATTGGAATAGGCAAAGATTTTTTGGGACAAGACACCCAAAGCAAGGAACTAATATTAAAAATAGATAAGGGGGATTACATCAACCAAAACTTTTCTGCAGTGCAAAGGGAAAAATCCACAAAATGAAGAGACAACCTACAGAATGGGAGAAAACATTTGAAAATTATCTCTCTGATAAGTTAATATTCAGAATATGTAAGAGACTCCAAAAAAAAAAAACAAAAAACCTCACTAGTAAAAACCCAAATAATCTGATTGAAAATTGGGCAACAGATCTAAATAGACATTTCTCAAAAGAAGACATATAGATGGCCAATAGTATGTGAAAAGGTGCTCAACAGTCCTAATCAGCAGGGAAATGCAAATCAAAACAATAATGAGATATCAACTGCCCAGCAAGAATGGCTATTATCATAAAGGCTAAAGCCATACCACGCTGGTGTCTGATCCCATTAGACCTCAGAAGTTAAACAAGGTCAGGCTTGGTTAGTCCTTGGATGGTGGACTGCCTGGGAACACCAGGTGCTGTAGGCCTGGGAGAAGGACCTGGCAGCTCATGCCTGAAGCAATCAGCCAGTGAAAACATAATGAATAGCAGAGAAGCACTGACAATAATGCTAGGCATAGTACAGAGTTGGGGAGTGTTTCTTCTGTTGTATATAGGGTCACTATGAGTCGGACTGGACTCCACGGGACCTAACAACAATAACAAAGATTACAAGTGGTGCAGAAAAATGTGGAGAAAAAGGAACTCTTGCATATTTTTGGTAGAAGTGTCAATTGATGCAGTCACTATGGAGAACAGTATGTAGATTCCTCAAAAAAAATAAAATTAGAACTACCTTATGATCCAGCAATCCCTCTATTGGTATATATACAAAAAAACTGAAATCAGTATGTCAAAGAGATGTCTGCATTCCCATGACTATTGCAGCACTATTCACAATAGCCAAAAAATGGAAACAACCTAAGTTTCTATCAACTGATGGATGAAGAAAATGTAGTGTATAAACACAATTGAATACTATTCACCCATAAAATTAATGAACTCCTGTCGTTTGTGACAGCGTGGATGGAACTAGAGATCAGTATGTTAAGTAAAATAAACCAGGCACAGAAAGGCAGGTAACCAGTGATCTCATTCATGTGGGAATCTAAAAAGTTGACGTGATAGAATCTGAGGTTAGAATGGCAGTTACCAGAGGATGGAGAGAGTAGGGGAGAGGGATTGAAATTGAGAGAGGCTGATCAATGGGTCCTAAATTGGGAGTAAGAACTTCTGGTGTGCTATTGCACATAGAATGATTATAGGTAACAAAAATGTACTGCTTATTGTAAAAAGCTAGGAGAAAGGATTTTTTTCACCGTAAAGGAATGATAGGATTATGTGTCATAGAGCACACGTGTAATCCCAGCACTTGGGCGCATGAGGCAGGAGGATCACAAATTTGAGGCCAGCCTGGTCTATGTAGTGAGATTCTGTTTCAAAAACAAAGAATGAAAGAATGAACAAAAGGAAAGAGGAAAAAAATAAAAGAAGAAATGACAAAAATTTGAGGAGATAAATACATTTAACCTGATTTAAACATTGCCCAATGAATGTTGTTGTTAAGTGTGGTCAAGTTGGGTCAGCCTCATAGTGACCCTATGTACAACAGAACAAAGCACTACTCAACACTGGGCCATTTGTACATGATCTTTTTGTATTTGAACCTATTGTTGCAGTCACTATGTTTTTTCTCATTTTGAACAGTGCCACATTAGCAAAAGGAGGTCCCAGGGGCTTACTCCATTCCTGTCATTAAGGTTGATTCACTTTGAGGAGATGACTCTTCCCCAGTTGTTTCTTGAATGTCTTCCAGCCTGGGAGGGTGGTTCATTTTGCCGCTCCATAGTTGATAGTGCTTCTCAGGTATTCATAGGGTTTCCAATGGCTCATTGTTTCAGGTGTGGGCTGCCAGGTCCTTCTCCCTAGTCTGTCTTAGTCTGGAAACTCAGTTGAAACCTGTCCACCATGGGCAACCCTGCTAGTATCTGAGATATTGGTGACATAGTTTTCAGCATCACAGCAACACACCAGCCACCATAGCACGACAAGCTGATAGACACATGGGGGGCACAATGAATACATGCACCAAAATGTCACATGGTATCCCATTAATATGTACAATTTTTCGGTTTAGTTTGTCAGTTAAAAAATAAAAACTATAGAGGAAAGTTGGTTTGGATCAAGTTCTAGCTGGTTGAAATCCTTATTAATGATGCTATTATTATTTGCTCTTCTTTTTATTTGTATTTTTATAAGGTCATGACACATTATGCAACTCAGTTTAAAACCATTTTTCCTGCCTAAACAGTGATTGCACAGTGCCTGAAGGAATTTTTTTTCCTTATTGGGCACCTACCACTGAAAAATCATGAGAGCTGGGCATTGCAAAGCACGTCTCTAATCCAGCAGTTGGAGGCAGAGGCAGGAGGATCAAGAGTTTCAAGCCAGCTTAGGCTTTGTAGAGAGTTTCAACCCAGTGGTGCTATGAGACCCTGTCTCTGCCACCACCCTCACCACCAATAACTTGAGATATTACCTAAGCCCTGCTTCTTCACCATGTTCTTGTTCCTCAAATGTGGCTTTAAGCTCTCCATCTATAGTAACCTCTCTCTTCCGTATGGGACATGACTTCCTGCAAATGAACCTTCCTAGCTCCAAGGGACCAGACCTTTAAAAATCAACACATGATCCATAGATTGATCATCAATACTTCTTGTCAAAGAGATCATGGTAAAAAAGGGTGTGTGTGTTCAATCAGAGGCATCTTAAATAACAAGTGGAAAATTATCACATAGTGCCCAGAAGCTCAAAGTGCATATCAAGAGGTTACTGGACTCTTGTGTAAAGGATATTTCCATTCTGTTTATATATTCTTTTATCTTCTATTGGTCACATAGCCTCTGTTCTTGCTCAACATACAAGCTCTCGCTTTCCCTTCCTCTCTTAGAACACTGATTTAGAGATATATGAACCCATGTCTCTTGAATTGCAGTTCCTAAGATCCTAAATAAAGTTCTTTTACTTTTGAAAAAAAAATAGAGATAACTTATTTTACATTTGTATATAGATAGAGAAATCAAAAAATTTCTTTCTGGCAGTATTCTTAGGGTAAGATGAGGTGGGAAGAACTGAGACAGATGAATTCTTAGGATTAAAGTCTGGACTTTTTTAAAGAAAGGTTTAAAAGAACCTTTATTTTTAAAGTTAAGATGTGCATTACGGCAAACAAAAATACAAGCTGCAAAGAACAAAGCCATCCATAGTCACAAGTAGTTTAGTTGGGCATGTCTTCTAGGTCCTGCATGTGTACACATAGTGTTCCACTTTAGGTATCTGAGATCATGCAATATATGTCATGCTGTTCCACACAGTGAATGTTC
>VMDO01015552.1:0-50772 GCA_007922755.1 Pedetes capensis
AAGGACATATAGAAAAATACTATATAGTAAAAGATAGAGAAGACTTGGATGGGAAACTTAGATAGGAAGGGGGGAGGGGGGAAACTTAGAGGAGCGTAAGGGGTAACCTATATGAATAATGCTTATCAAATTGCATATATGAAAATTGTCACAACGAAAAGCATGTCAAAATGAATCACATTATGATGTACATTAAAAATTTCTAAAAAAAAAAAAAAAAAAAAAAAAAAAAAGAAAATAAAAGTTCTGACTGTAAAAAGTGGTGTATGTTACCATATGATGAAAATCAACTGAAGCCTTTTGATTTGAGGGGGAAATTCTCTTTTTTTTCACTACCTATTTTGTCACCTGTCTGACACCTATAGTCATGGAGATTGCCACCTCTGTTCTTGTTCATTGGACTGGCTGTTTGAATTCAGAGCACAGCTATGTTGTTCTTTTCTGATATTAAGAAGCAGAATGACAGAATGTTGAAGCTGGCATAGAAGAGTGTGAACTAGGACATATAAAGTTCCCCAGAGATGGAGGGAAAAAAAAAGCCTCTATGCCTGTGTTTCTAATTTCTAGTTTCTAGTTCCAAACCATCCAGCTACAAAATCAAGTCCCTGAGAAAAGCAGTGGAAAACATCAGTGCTTGAGAATCAGGGCAAGAATAATTTGGAGAATTTGCTTCTAATTATTGGAGTGAAGTATTGGGCTTGGGGTCTGAAAGTTTGGGACAAATATATAAATGCAGAAATACACATAAAATAATCTTTTCTGCTATTCTAAATTGTATAAACAAAATCCTAAAATTTAAATATTTAAAAATATCCCTTTACAAATAGGACATTTTTCCAGATTCTAGAAATTTGCTAGATTGGATATTTACCCTAGTATGTCATATTTTAACCATAGATTTAAATCCTTTTATAAATTTTATTTTATTTTATTTTATTTTTGCAGTACTGGGAGGTTGAACCCAGGACCTCACATATACTTTGTGAATGTTCTGGACTGCGTCCTCAGCCCATTTTCTATTTTTTATTTTGAGACAGAGTTTCACTAAATTACACAGGCTTCCTCTGGCCTTGAATTTGTGATCTTCTTGCCTCAGCTCCCAGAGTTGCTGGTATTACAGATGTGTGCCACCATAACCTACTAGAGTCTTAATCACATTTTGTCCAGCTACTTCCTAGATTATGTAGTTTCAAATTATTATTATTATTATTATTATTATTATTATTATTTCTATTATTATTATTATTTTGTGGTGCTTGGGGATTGAGCCCATATACTCACACATACTTTGCAAGTGCTCTACCAGTGGGCTGCATCCCCAGTCCATTTCTTCTTCTTCTCCTTTTTTTTTTTTTTTTTTTTTACTTTTTAAAGTCATGGTCTGGTTGTTATTCAGGCTGTCTCTGAGCTCAAGCTTGTAATCTTTCTGCCTCCACCTTTCTAGTTGCTGGGATCACAAATGTGAGCCACCACACCCAGCCTCAAATTAATTTTTCCCTCAACCTGTATTATATGAGTATGGCATAGATTTCAATTGTATAAATGAAAGCAAAACAAAACCTCCAAACTAATGGTTTGTAAACAGGGTATCAATTACCTTGAAGTAAATTATCTATATTTTCCATTACATATTTTTCCAAACTAATCTATTTAACAATTATTACCACTATGTCCATTGTAATTATGTCCTTTGTACAGAAAAAAAAATAAAGGAGAAACATAGGGGTGGGGAAAGAATATAATATTTACTTCACTTTTAACTTTACATTTACTTGTTTCCTTCTGAAGACTGTAGAACTTGGAAATATCTTGAACTCTTTGTTACTCTTTAAAATGAATACTTATTTAGATTTTAATTTTGGACATACCTTTCCTAATTTAGCATCCTTTAATGAAATAAGCATCAAATAGCAGGCTTGAATATGATTTATTTTGATTGCTGTATCCTCTGCACTGCAACTTCTCCTTGCTTTTCATTTCATCACAAACATTTGCTGATAATACAAATGACTCTTGTTTAACATTTCCAATCCCTGAACTGATAGACAAGGAAAGAAAAAGAAATGACATTTTGAGTAAGTCAGAGCAGGCTAAATAATTTGCCAAATAATGACAACGGAAAAACTTGGCTTTATTCTTAGCTGCTTCTCAATTCCTTAGAGCAGAGAAAATATTATGTGAACAGCACCAAGAAAAGAAATAAAGTATGATACTTAAAGTTCTGGCATAGGAATTGTATCAAATAAACTACATGGCCAGAGACATTAAAATTCAGAGCAAATGTGACATGATTGTCTGATCACTGTTGAATGTGTTCCTTCGTTACATTTGTCTTCTATTATTATCATCATCATAATTGTCATTTATTATTATAATTTCTCACTTGAAGAAAATTAACATTAGAAACAGAATGCATTGCCTAATTCATACCCAAGCCAGTGTCAGTCAATAACAGAATTCCCAGGGCCCTGTCAATGCACTTCAACCCTTCCTTGTTGAGTCTTTCTTAATTGACTCCACTGAAGCAAATCCAATTTCAGCTCTGTCCGTGTACATATATGTGAAGAATGCTAAATTTAAACTATTTCTACTCATTTTTGTGCTGTCAACTCATGAACCACAAGACCACCTGAATTTGTTTTATATCTTATTTTAAGACCATTTAATTGGAATGATTTTGTGCCATTGTTTTAAGGACAATATTAGAGTGATATCCTAGAGGTGAAAAACAAATATATTATTCGACTTCATCATCCAATCGCTCTGAAACCATCTTCTTTGCTTTGTCTGCCTGATTTGATTTATGTATGAGATATAAGTGTCAACAACTTGTTTGTGATGGTTGCAATACTGCCAGGAAAATGGATATAGTTGAACATTAGGCTATAAAGAAGGGTATCAAGCATAATTCAGATGGGCTTCATGACACTTGTCCCTAATATGACACACATTCTTTTCATTTCCAATTTCACTGGAACAAGCAGAAACAATGGTTTCCAATCTGTCCCACCTCATAAAAATAGACCTGTGTTTAATTCTTCAGGACCTAAAATTATCCTTTGGATATTGTCAACCAATCATCCAAGGAAAACGTTCCCAGCAAAAGTGATAGAAGTCTTTTAGGTATTGAGATGGCTAAAATATTACTGTTGCTTTTCTTTTAATGATTGCACAAAATATTACAGAAAAGAAATGCGATGATAAGGGTGAGATAGTCTAGCATTTCCATCTCTCATTTTTTAAATTAAATAGTACCATTTTCTCAGTAGTGTATTGCAGTTTGCAAATGTAACATTTTTTAACAGAAGAAGCAATAATCCCAGAGCTTGATATTTTTAATATAGTAAAGGAACCATGTTTATCAAGGCCAAAAAGACTCATTGAGTTGTAACTAAAGATATTGCATGAAATATGCTACTTTTACTCCTGATTTAGTTGTTGATGGAGCATGTGGGTTCTAATTAAACCCCTATTCTGGCTCTCTTCATCAGGAAATTAGGTCATAAATGCTGTATCTCTAAAGCAGAGAGCCTGATAAAAAATTTAGTTGCCTAAATTTCAGACTCGGGCTGGGATTTAGCTCAGTTGGTAGAGCACTGCACTGCAGTCTCTGAGGTCCCGAGTTCAATTCCCAGCACCGCAATAATGGGAGAATGGCCTGGCAATCCACTCCCAAGGCAATCCCAAAACAGTCAGCCATTGAAAACCCTATGAGGGCCGCTATGAGTTGGATACCGACTCGATGGCACCTAACAACAACAACAAAACAAGTTTCAGACATTTGTATATTTTGTAGGAGAAACTGTTAATCATGGCATATCAAGCTTGCTGTAGATAAACCAAATGTTCTTTTAGATATTAGAGGACCCTCTTTAAAACCTTGAACATGAAGCCAAGGGTTATTTTTATTTCAAGTCTACTTGGAAAAAAAGTAACACATTTCCTATAAAGTCCCATTGAGCAGATAAATGAATTTATAATTTCTCTTTCCTCAGTTTGGAAAAGCTGAAACTGCACTATCTACTATATGTTTTATACACATTAGTTAATAAATTCATAACTTAGAATTTAGCCCCCAAGCCTCTTATATGAAGCAGTCTTTTAAGCAAATCCAGAGAAGTAAGGTGCTTTGTATTTTATTATAATTTCTGTATTTTCTTCCTTCCGTATATGAATGGCTTTTTGGTAGCTCCTACACTAGATAAAGGTCTGTGGTCCACATATACAACTCTCTGTTCATAAGAAGCCTATGTTGATACTGATATTATTGGATAAAAACAAATCATTACCAATGCTGGGTGGATTTTCAGTTAATTGTTGTTGTTGTTGTTAGGTGCCGTCGAGTCGGTATCCGACTCATAGCGACCCTCTGTACAACAGGGGAAACGCTATTGTCAGTGCTTCTCTGCAGTTCATAGGGTTTTCAATGGCAGATTGATTTTGGGGAGGGGGTTGCCAGGTCCTTCTCCCAAGCCTACAGCACCTGGTGTTCCCAGGCGGTCTCCCATTCAGGTACTAACCAGGCCCGACCCTGCTTAGCTTCCGAGATCTGACGGGATCGGATGCCACAGGGCTACGGCTGCAGGCGTTTTCAATTAATGACTAGTATCAATTAAGCTACTATGATTGTTGGTGGATTTCTTTTGATATTATGCTCTAATTAGAAGAAATTATACATTACATTTCTTTCCATTTTAAGCTGTTCAATCATCAACATGAGAAATAGAGAGCAGGCGTTAATACTTGCATAAATTTTGCTCTTGTATAAACACAGTAGTTGCTAAAAGTAGGAATATTTTAACATAGGACATTTTCTAACAGATATTTAGGTTGATTCCCTCTATTGAAAGGTTGAAATTACCTTGGTCTATTGAACATAACAGTGAGATGGTGAATTTCCCTGAAGGAGAAAACAGGATAAAAGTAGGAGACAAAGTGTATTGGAAAAACTGAAGTTTTGTGCAGCTTTGGTCTTACTAATTCTTCATAGTCATTTTAGTCTTTAATTGTTTTTCTTCCAATGGCAGTTTCACTAATGCACAGGTCCAAATATATATATATATGAGTGTGTGTGTGTGTGTGTGTGTGTGTATTTTTTTTTTTCAGTATTCACAGGTTGAACCCGGGGCCTTGCACATATTTTGCAAGTGCTCTACCACTGAGTTGCACACTCAGTCTGCTTTTTATTTTTTATTTTTAATTTTCAGTCAAGGTCTCATGACACTATGCAGGCTGCTTCTGGCCTCACACTCGTGATCCTCCTGCCTCCTCCTCTTGAGTTGCTGGGATTACAGGCATGCACCACCATGCCCTGCACATAATACTTTCTTGACCTATATTCTCAGTCTTCTTAAGCAAACGGAAGGCGGAATCTATAGCTCCTTTATTTTTCTTAGAGTTTGGCATCCTTTTCATTTAAATATATCACTTTGGGTGCATCTGTGTTATTACACACTAATGTTTTCTTTTTTAAAACTTTCTCCCTTTTGTGTACATGTCTTTTGATTCTTTTTACAAACTCCTGAGGGAGAGTAAAAACAGGAATATCAAATAAATGTTATTTAATACTAGGGTTTTTAATGCTAGGAATAAATGTTATTTATAGCTAGGAACTTGGGGATTGAAAAAAACTATTATTAATGATTACATTTTATTGGTAGATTCCCATCTCTCTGGCAGTTTTGTAAATTTTTTCTTTTTCAGTACTGGGGGTTGAATCCAGGGCCTCGCGCCTGCATACTCTGCAAGTGCTGGACCACTGAGCTGCGCCCCCAGCCCTTTTTTTTTTTTTAACTTTATGAGAGAAGGTCTCGCTAAGTTACGCAGACTGCCTCTGGTGTGGAATTTGCGATCCTCCTGTCTCCGCCTCCCAAACCACTGGGATTACAGGTGTGCACCACCACGCCTTGCCATAGCTTTGTAATTTAAAGCTGGACTCCTTTGGGGTTCATCATCATCAATGTCATCTACAACTTCTGAAATTTAGCCTGTGTATTTACATTTATAAACTTCAAAATATTTTGTAATCTAATAATAGATTTGCTTAGTCTAGGGATTTTTAAAATTGAAAATGGGACATTTCTCAAAATATCTTTTGTGCTTACATAGGAAATCAAGAATGGTTGAATAAGTTTCCCTCAAATTCCTACTTGGGTTTACTGTTACCCTCGAAAAATACCTTAGATGACTGGTTTCTGACTTCCTTGCATTTCTAAGCAGTTGTGTATCTAAAAATAAGTGTGTTACTATCTGATTTCTCTGGGTGAACAGGCAGCTAGATAGCCATGAAAAAACACCACATGTTAAACGAAATCAAGTATAGATATTGTATGTAAGTAGATTCAAAGTATTTAATGTCACTATTAGTGAAACATTGGAAGAGTTTGCTGACAATATCTTTTATATTCTTCATACACTAGCACATCTTTTGAATCCATGACATGAATTTCATGTAGCTGTGAAACCCTCAAAGACTAAATTCAGTTCTGTATAATCACATAGCTCTCTTCTGTTACCTCATTAACTTCATGATCAATAGTGACATTTGTTATCTAAAAATAGATATTTTAAGTCAGAGATAAGAATAAAGAGAGAGTGAGACCTCTGTGTTCTCTCTTTTCCCCTTACTTTGCAGAGACAATTTTCCAGAAAGAAGGTGGGGGACAGGTGGTGAAAGAGGGAGGAGGAAGACGAGAAGGAGGGGAGTGATAAGTTTTTTCCTATAATCTATAAATGCACACAGTTCATCCAGGAATTGCTGAATTGCATAGGGTGAGAAGGCAACCATGTTGAAAGTGTTGTAATAGAAATGTTTCACTTGGTCCTCATAGTTCATCCTCTCCTTCATCTGAAGACAATTTAGATTTCAACCAGGGAAAAAGTAATGAATACAAGTTTTAATGAGCTTTCTAAGCCATATGCTGCATATGAAACAATCCATCTGCACTTATTGTGAGGTACGGGTCTTAAATCACAATTGGGACAAGAAGAGTGGCCCAATGAGGCACAGACCCATTACTTATCAAGCTATGAGCCATGGTGATAAAAAGAAGTTTTTAAGACTTCATGAAGAGTTTATTTTGTCAAAAGTCAATGCTTAACCTGGGTGTGGTGTCACATGCTTATAATCCTCACTACTCAGGAGACAGAGGCAGGAGGATTGCAAGTTCTAGGCCAGAGGCAAGCTTACAAAACTCAGCAAGCTCCTGACTCAAAGTAAATAAGTAATAATAAGGTCTGGAGGTGTAGCTCAGTGGGTGAGTGTTTGCAAAGCATTTTTGAGGTTCTGAGTTCAGCCCCTCTCCCCCAGAACTGCAAAAATTAAAAAAATAAAAGTAAGTGCTTAAATATGTTTCAGGGAATCACAGTGGTTTTGGAATGAAATACTCCCACTACAGGTAGATCTCAACCGAATCAGGTAATTTCTTTTCAGTGTTGGTGGTTGAACCCAGGGCCTTGCACATGTTAAACAAATGCTCTACTGCTGAGCAGCACCCTCAGTCACTTTTTTATTTATTTTGGGATGGAATCTTGCTAAATTGTACAGGCTGCATCTGGCATTGTGATGCTCCTGCCTTGACTTCTCAAGTCAAGGTATTACACACGTATGCCACAGTACTTTGTTGATAATCTTTTTTTGTAGTGAACTAACCACTGTGGCATCCAACCCCTTCAGATCTCAGAAGCTAAGCAGAGTCGGACCTGGTTAATACTTGGATGGGAGACCATCTGGGAACACCAAATGCGATTGGCTTGGGAAAAGGACCTGACAATTCATTCCTAAAGAACAATCAGCCATTGAAATCCTTATGAATTGCAAAAGAACACTGACATACAACACTGTTTCACTTGTTGTATGTAGGGTCACTATGAGTTGGACATCAATTCGATGGCACCTAACAGCAACAAAAACAAAGTTTTATCTTTCTGTAAATATATGACATTCCTCTTAAGTTGTGCATGAGGATCAATGATGCAAGTGCCACTGGGGATAATTTGTAATATGTCAATTTGCTGAGAAAACTAGAAATACATTTGTGCCTTCTGCTAATATGTAGGCTATGCTAAATTTGTACTTTGAGGTGTTTTTGAGGTTGATGATATTAAGTGTCCAAGCCATTTTTCTTTGGCTCTAAAACTAAGGACAATTAAAGCTTAACTGAATTGTTATATAGACAGTTAAGCACACATATTTAAAGAAACTTAAAAAGATATTTTGTATTTTAGAAATATGAAATAACTTTTGTCTGGAGACCCAGTTGTCATGATCATCCTCATATATGCAAATACAATTAGAATTTCAATAGTCCCCATGCCTCTAAAAGTTGTATGCTTCTAATTAGAATCAAGCAATTAATTCTAAAACTTTCCATGTATTTTTCTGGAAGCATTGCTCTTCTCTGCCAAAAGTTTTATATTTCTTAGTTTGTGTTTTAGATTATGAAATAATTAAAACTTATGTTTTGATTCTTACTGGAATTGTTTTGCTTTTAGCATCCATCAGTTCAATGTGGCACTTTGACACTGCATGGCTCTCTGATTTTTGTTGGTAGATAATGATAGAACAAATTGAGTATTTGTTATTATCTTGACAATTTAAATCTCATGCTTCTGACTTTTTTGAGTAACAAATTAGCAAAAACCAGGTCTTTTTCTTCATAAATTTACAGTTTTAATGTACTTAAGTATAAAATTGATAAAAATTAAAAATGTTGCCCCAATTTTTTTTTCTACACAAACAAATTGAATTAAGGTAGAATTGGAATGCATGTCAACATCGCTGATTGGAAACTGTTTGTATATTTTGTATATTTTCTAAATTTAATTGAAAATATTCAAAGTATTATTTTAAAAGCCTGATTTAACATTCCAGGGCACTTTTCTTTCGTTAGTTACTCCTCATTTTCCTTATTAGGTATGAAAGCATACCTAAAAAAATAAAAAAAGTATTAACATATGGCTTATTACTATTTTCATTCATTTATTTAGCCATTTATTCATGTACTGACTCATTATTGAGTGCCTACTGCATACTAGCCTGCAGTTGTAACCCTGTGGCATCGGGTCCTGTCAGATTTTGGAAGCTAAGCAGGGTCAGGCCTCGTTAGTACTTGGGTGGGAGACTGCCTGGGACCACCAGATACTGTAGGCTTGGGAGAAGGACCTGATAACTCACTCCCAAAAATCAATCCGCCATTGAAAACCCTATGAACGGTAGAGAAGCACTGACAATACTGTTTCACCTGTTGTATGTAAGGTCAATATAAGTCAGATACTGACTGGACGATACCTAACAACAACAACAACTACATGGTAAGTACTAGACAAATGAAAATCTTCTCTGCCCTTAAAAAGCTACCAACTCACTGTCCTGGGGAACTTTTTAAAACAGGAGCCAATCCCAGGGTTTTGTAGAAATCACCATTTTTGATAAGCAAAGATTTACTTTAGAATACTACTTCTCAAATATTAATGTGCCCAAGGTATAACCTGGGGATCTAATCAATATTGGATTCCAATATAGTAGGTCCCCAGTAGGGTCAGAGTTTCTGCATTTCTAGTATGTTCTTGAGTGCTCCAGAATTTGGTCTGGAAACCACACCTTGAGGACCAGGGCTCTAGACTGAAGAATAGAGCTGGTTCTCTCATGTTGCTTTATCTGTCCACTTGCTGGATAGAGACATTTGCTTTTGTGAAATAATAAAATTTTGATGAGTTACAAACAATACTATTGCAATTATGCATTTATCTTCTTTGCTTTTATGGCATTTGCTACACTGTGATCACATTATTTGCATGATCTTTCTTGCTGTACATAATTTTCTTGAGAACTGGCACTAAATTCTGTTTAGTTTGTGTTTCTTCTATCATAGTGCTTGGGGCAGAGGTTTAGCTTAATTGGTAGTGTGCCATTCTGCACTATCTGAGATCCTAGGTGCAATGACTAGCACTGAAAAAATGGGAGAAGGACGTGGCAATCCACTTCAAAAGGAATCCCGAGACAACCACCCATTGAAAACCCTATGAACAGCAGAGAAGCACTGACTTAGTGCCAGGGACTATGGGAGTGTTTTGTTCAGTTGTACATAGGACTATTTACATAAGTACTATGGGGGCACTGTCAGAGAGTGTTTTATTCAGTTGCACATAGGGTTGTTATGAGTCGGACCTGACTGGACAGCACCTAACAACTAATAAAATCACAGTGTTAAGTGCACAATATTCAAAGAATAAATGTAGAATGGTTAAAACTGTCAACAACAACTATTCTTACCTTAATTAGTTTTCTTTCTTATTCCATCAGGGTAAAAAAAAGTATTTAAGTGAAACACTGCTATTAGGTATATTTTCCCCCTTAGGTCTAAATTGAGCTTTTCTTCCCTAAGAGTGAAATGTTCAAAGTTGAGAAATCCAGTGTTAGTTTGGATGTGAAGTGGAGGGATTGACAGGATTTTGTAAAAAAAAAAAAGGAAAGGGAAATAGAAAGTTTTATGATTTAGGCAAGAAAATCTTGGAAAGGAAGGTGGTGTTAGAATTGCTAAATGTCTGGAATGGAATGGCTGAAAGCAAAGACCAGAGAGGTGGAAGCTGGGTGAAGTAAACAGGTGAGTTAGAGAGCATTGTCCACAGGTTGTCTTCTGAGGAAACCATACAATGGAGACATTGTTGATTATGTTAGAGGGATATGAGACTCCCTTTATTTTCCAGTCTTGAATTGTAGTTTTAACAGTAATATAGAGGTCACTAGGTGGGGGCTGTGGAGAGGATGGGTAGTGTATAGGTTTCTATCTGACCTTTGAGTGTTCAGAGCCCCAGGCAGATCCTGTCACCACTTCACCAATGGCTCTCATAACCTCCTTAGGAGAATATATGAGTGTAGTTCAGTAATCATTTCAGTTTCATAATAGTAATAGTATTAATGGCAAACACTGCTTCACTGAATAGATATAAGTACTGAGTTGTGGAGATATATGTAAGTCTTAGAAGGCAAAATAGATGCATTTTTGTGAAGCACAGATCAAATTAATTTAAGAACAATACCAATATGTCAGAATTATTGCTTTATAGTTAATAGCACTTTCCCCTTGAAAATGTCATAATATTAATTAGTAATTATACGTAGCTTACATTTATTAGCTGCCAGCAGTTCTTAGTGTTTTATGTGTGTTAACTCATTAAATTCCTTTGAGGGAGGCAATTATCACCATTTTATATATAAGATAATAAAGACTCTGTCTGAGTAATTTGCTCAAAGTTACATTATCACATGATAAACTTGGGCTTTGAATTCAAGGAGCTTGGATTCTAAGGTCTGTGCTTTTAACTACTATATAATACTGGCCTTCACATTAATAAATTTTTTGTGAACTTTAAATGGTAGAGGCATACAACTAAAGTTGGTTTATTTAAATAATATGAGAAGGTAATAAAGTTTTTGTGGTAGTTACATAAATAAATAGGAGTTGCAAGTTCAAGTTTATGGAAGCCAGGGCTTGTATATCTATAAGTCAACCCAACTAGTGCCATATTCCATGATTTTGTGCCTAGGAATATATCTTATATGTCAATAGTTGAAGTTAAGAAAGAGTATATCTATGTGCATTTATATAAGCCATTCCATGAAGAATATCATAATATTCTTAAAGACTATAAGGAAAAATATGTGTAGACTTCTTGTCCACCTTGAATTGAATGTTTATTTGTACAGTATTTTGCAATGGACTGAGGTGGACCCTATGGTGATATTTGCAACTGGGACTTTCCTCTTCACTTTCTGTTCTGCAGTTTGATCAGTGGTGAGGATGATGGAAGAAGAAATGCCTAGCACATTTTTTTTTTAGTAATACAAAGGCTACTCTACATGGCTGGAAAGCTCTTTCCACGTTAGAAGTTTGAATTGAAACTAATAAAATGAAATTTTTACGGGGCTATTGTCAACTCTTGTTTATTGCACATTTACTGGATAGGTAAATTTATGACCAAACTCCTGTGGTTTTATTTGACTCTCTGCCCAATATGAGCCAATATGGTGTTAACAGATGCTTTAAAAAGTTAATGTATTCTTAAAATGCACTAATGGAGGCAGAGAGTCAAGTTCGAGGGTGGTATAGTTTCAGTATAATCTGAACTGTTCAATACCATGTCTTGAATATTATATTCAGTTCTGTAGGCTGCATTTTAAGAGTTGCTGAAAAGGAGGATTATGCCTAGAGGGTGACTGGATTGTTGACGAGATTGGAAACCATGGTGTTTCAAAATTGGGTACATCCAACCTGGAAAAGAAAATAATAAGACCTTGTAAATGTTCACATTTTAAAATGCTTTATATTTTGAAGAGAGATGATATGTCATTTTAATTTTACAGAGTAGATCAAATAGACTGAAAGTTAAGTCTTAGGTATATTCTAAGAGTTATAACTGAAAAAAGGTAGTCACACACCTTGAAAAATATGTGGTATGGAACAGTATGATTATTCTTTATTTTGTCTTTTAATAGAGATTGTGTGTTTAAACAGTAATTTGTATTTTGAGTGTTTAATAGAAGCCAATATTAAACTGTCATACAATTTAGAGGGTATCAACAAAAAAATTAAAACTTCTCGTTGCCCTCAGAATTCCTGAGCCATCAATTATTATCCTGCTGATATAACCACTGCTAATACTTCTTTACATATTTTCCTAGAAAAATATCTATGATGTAAGAGATCACAGAGACACATAGAAATACAATACATAATATACATGTAATTATACAACTCATTTTTAACACTGAAGGGTTCATAATCTGCATGATTTTCAAGTGCTTCTGTTTTGAAGATAACTTTTCATATCAGTGAAATGAGATCTATCTTGCTCTTTTAAATTGCTTAGGATTTCTGTTACCTAGACCCACACTGACAAACATTTAGGATTTCTACTTTATATTATTATAAGCTTGAATATTATAATCATTTGTTTCTGTAGTCCTAACTGCTAGAAATGGAGATTCTAGGTATAAATAGTTTAAGGCTTTAACATATTTTATAAAATTAATGTCCAGAAAGATTGTAAAATGATACTTCTACTAACATTATATAAATCCATATACTTCCATGAGATAAAACTAAAGTCTATGATTATCTTATTGAGGTAACAGGGAATTCTATTTTGATTTCAATTAATAATGAGTTTAGCTGTACACCCTGGTGCATTCCTGTAGTCCCAGCAACTTGAGAGCCTGAGGCAGGAGGATAGCAAGTTCAAGGCCAGAGGCACTCTGCAGAACTTAGTGAGATCTTAATATTAAAAATATCTTAATATTATCTATCTTAATATTAAAAATAAATAAATAAAAAGTAGAGCAGTGAGATCTTAATATTAAAAATATCTTAATATTATCTATCTTAATATTAAAAATAAATAAATAAAAAGTAGAGCAGTGAGAGCAGCTGAGTAGCTGAATACTTGCTTAGCATGTACCAGGCCTGGGATTTGATGCTCATTACTACAAAAAGGAAAAATAAAAATAAAAAAGAAAGAAAGAGTGATTTTGAACTTTGTAGTGTAACCATTATCTGCAGGCCTAGCATGACCATCTCCATCTTGAAGTACAGTGGCTACTATAATGACCTACAGGAGACCTCGGCCCATAGTCATGACAATGGAATAAACATAATCATACAGTAGAGAGCTTGTTATTGTTGTTGTTAGGTGCTGTCGAGTCGGTATCTGACTCATAGAGACCCTCATAAGGTTTTCAATAGCTGACTGTATCGGAATTGCCTTGGGAGTGGATTGCCAGGCCCTTCTCCCATTTTTGCGGTGCTGGGAATTGAACTCGGGACGTCAGAGACTGCAGCACAGCTCTCTACCCACTGAGCTAAATCCCAGACCAGTAAAGAGCTAGGCCTATGAAAGTGATACTAGGGCTGTTAACAGTCCTTCTTGGAGGAATGGGGGGTAGTCACAGACTCTCAAGAGACTCTCAAACTGCCAACCAGAAAGTGAGTGGAAAGCCCCAGTTGCAAATATCACCATAGGATCCCCCTTAGTCCATTGTCAAATACTGTACCGATAAATGTTCAATTCTAGGTATAAGATATACTCCTAGGCACAAAATCATGGAATATGGCACCAGACCTTCTCCTGAGATGTCATTTACCACTCCCTCCTACCTAACTACAAGTGATGCTAAGTTAAAGAAGTAAAATATTAGCAGCTGCTTATGGGTCACTCATGCTCCCTTAAGTAAACTGAAAACCTCATTAATTTGCCACACTGAACTTGAGAGAATCTTTCTTTGGTCAATCTGCATTCTCTCTATTTGAAGTGAATAAACTTCTCTTTTACATCTCCCTAGGAAAGTCATGCAAAAAACATAATTAGAGTATGTAGTATTTATTTGTTTATCCTTTTTTGAAGTCTTGCTTATAGTCTTTGTCTATTTTTCTAATGCATTATTTTGTTTTCCAAATCATTGAACAGAATTTCTTTAAATATTCAGAATTACAATGCTTATACAAATGAGGCAGATAGATTTTCACTTCTACTATTTCAGTTTTAATTTATGTGTAGCTATTATGGTTACTGGAGGTTGGGGTTTAGCTCAGTTAGTAGAATGCTGCTGTGTGCTCTCTGAGGCCCCGAATTTGATCCCTAGCACTTCAGTAATGGGAGAAGGACATAGTAGACCACAACCAGAATAATCCTGAAAACTATCAGCCATCAAAAACCATATGAAAGCAGAGAAGCATTGAAATAGTGCTGGGTACAGTGTCAGGGAGACTTTCATTTTGTTGTAAATAGAATCCTTGTGAGTTGGATGCAACTAGTTCATGTAACAACATTGTATTACTGACCTCCACTCTCTGTTTTACATTGTTTTTGATTATCAGCAAAAAGGAGGAAAACCCAAAAATAACATGCAATTAAGGAAACCAACTGACTAAGGAAGTCACAGTCCTCCTTCATTTTTCAATATTATTTATACTTTATGGAGTATTGAAGCATATAAAAATGAGATTTAATTTCTCATATAAATAATAACTTCAATTTTAAGACTTTCAAATAAAAGGAAACTCAGTAGAATTCCTTACATATTTTTGGATATTCAGGAGAAATATACAAAAAGACATGTATTTATACAAATTAGAAACAATTATCAGTACTTCATTTATTAAACATGATCATAGCCTTGAACATATATTGAATAAAAACAAACAACTTGAGTTGATTTTTTTTGATTTAGACTTTATGCTAGTAATTTCCCATGGACTGTATGTGTGTGAGCGTGTGTGTGTGTTAGCTCAACTATATGAGTTTTCATTTATTTTGACTGTTTTCTCATGTACCTCTGTGTTAATACTTGTTGATGATCAGGTCACCAAGGCACACCAAAGATGAAAATGTCAGGTTACTTGTGCTGTTTCATGGCTGATTTATGTACTTAAAAGTTTCCCATGGATTTTTGTCCAAAGGATGATAGATAAACTGCAAGAATTTATAAACTGCTAAGAAATAGAATGATGCCAATGGGAGCAACCTGTTCTCCATTCTTTGTACAATTTTGTAATAACAAGAGAAATCAAGAATCTCAATAAATAATAGAACTTTGTGGATTTTTATTAGTAGATTTCCATTCGAGGTTAAGTTTCATCATTTGACTACCTCATTGTCAGTGTATATTTTAATAGCTGAATTATTGTTGTTGTTATGTGCTATTGAGTCAGGTCCAATTCACAATGACCCTAAATGAAACACTCTCTGATTCTCTGCCAGACACACAATCTATTTTGAGTTTAATCCCATTTTTGTAGATCCTATCAATCCATCTAGTTGAGGGTCTTCTTTATTCTGTTGAACTGCCACTCTCCCCAACATGATGTCCTTCTCTAGGGATTGGGCCCTCTTGACAACATGTTCAAAATATATAAGATGCAGTCTAGCCATCCTTGCTTCCAAGGAGAACTCTGGTTGCACATTGTCTCAGACAGATCTGTTGGTTCTTTTGGGAGGCCATGGTATATTTAATATTTATCTCTAGCACTATAATTCAAACCATCAATTCTTCCCCTGTCTCTCTTATTTAATGTCCAGCTTTAACAACTGTGTGATGTGACTGAAAATACCATGACATGAGTCAGGCGCACCTTTGTCTTCAATTTGACATCTTTACTTTTCAACAATTTAAAGAGATCTCTTGTAGTAGCTTTTCACAGTGCAGTGTGTCTATTGATTTCTTGACTGTTGGTTCCATGGGTGTTGATTGTAGAAACAAGTAAAGAAAAACCTTGGACGACCTCAATCTTTTCTCCATTTAATGTGAAGTTGCTTACTGACACAGTTGTAAGGATTTTTTTGTTATTCTTAAGGAGCAATCCATACGGAAAGCTGTGTTCTTTGATCTTCATCAATAAATGTTTAAAATCCTCTTCACTTTCAGGAAGCAGAGTTGTGTCATCTGCACAACTCAGGTTGTTAATGAGTCTTCCTCCAGTGAAGATGCCACATTCTTCTTCATAAAATCCAGCTTCTCAGATTATTTGCTCAGAAACCATATTGAAGAGGTATGGTGAAAGGATACAGCCCTGACACACAATTTTCTTGACTTTAAACCCAGCAGTTTTTTCTTGTTCTGTTGGAAGAACTGCCTCTTGGTCTATGTACTTATTCCTCATGAATATAGTTAAGTGTTCTGCTATTCACATTCTTCACAATGTTATCCGTAAGTTATTGTGATCCACACAGTCAAATGCTTTTGCATAATCAATAAAACATAGATTGCCATCTTTCTGGTATTCTCTGCTTTTGGCTAATATCCACCTGACATCAGCAACGATGTTCCCAGTTTCATGCCCTCTTCTGACTCTGAATTGATTTTCCAGCAATTCCCTGTCTACATACTGCTACCGTCACTTTTGAATGACCTTTAGCAAAATTTTACATGTGTGTAATATTAATGATATTGTTTGTTAATTTCCACATTTGGCTGGATTCCCCTTCTTGGAAATAGGCACAAATATGGGTCTATTCCAGTCAGCGAGCCAGGTTGACTTAGTAATCTGATAATAATATACCAATCATCAAAAAGTATATGAAATATAAAAATATGTAGGACAGTGACAATTTAATTTCTTCTTTCAATGAATTTAGAGCAAAAAGAAATGACCCTAAATTCCTTGGGTTTAACCATCACTTATAAAAATCTGACAAACTCTGCAATTGGATTATTGTTAGGGTAGAGTTAGGAGTATGGGTAAAAGATGAAAGCTCTCCATAGACAAGTATAAAGACTAAACCCAATTATTCTTTTCACTTAAATGTTCATTCTGAGAGTAAATTGTGGGCATTACCAAATGCTCATTTTCTCTTTTAGTTGCCTTCTATTGTGTGTCCCAAAGCTATCTTGCTTAACTTTTCAGACAATATAAAACTACTTTCTATCTTCATTCACAATTATTAAATGAAAATAGTGATAACATCTGGGAAGTAGCATTTTTTAGTTATCTTGGCAATATTAAACATTTGATGACATCAGTGGTAACAAGGGTATAGGAAAGCTACAACTTCATGTAATTTAATAGAAATGTAAACTAGCACAACCACATTGGAAGACCTCTGGTTAAATAATGTTAATGGACTAGATCACTTATGTAATACTGTTGAGAATGTAAAAAGGTAGATCACTATAGAAAAAGTTTTGGACTTAAATCAAAATCGGGATGTACATATATAGATAATTTGTTATTATGGATAGCACTTTGGAAAATGGGAATACCAGAACGCCTAATTGTGTTCATGAGAAATCTGTACATGACCCAGGAGGCAGTTGTTCAAATAGGACAAGGAAACACTGCGTGGTTTAAAGTTGAGAAAAGTGTGTATCAGGGCTGTATACTTTCACCCTATCTCTTCAATTTATACGCTGAGCAAATAATCGGAGAAGCTGGACTTTATGGGGAAGAACGTGGCATCAAGATTGGAGGAAGACTCATCAACAACCTGTGGTTATGCAGATGACACAACTCTGCTTGCTGAAAGTGAAGAGGATTTAAAACATTTACTGATGAAGATCAAAGATCATAGCCTTCAATATGGGTTACGACTAAACATCAACAAAACAAAAATCCTTATGACTGGGTCAGCACGCAACTTCATAATAAATGGAGAAAAGATTGAGGTTGTCCAAGATTTTGCTTTGCTTAGCTCTATAATCAACACCCGTGGAAACAGCAGTCAAGAAATCAAAAGACGCATTGCTCTAGGAAAAGCCGTGGCAAAAGTTCTCTTTAGAGTATTGAAAAGCAAAGATATCACATTGAAGACAAAGGTGAGTCTGACTCATGCCATGGTATTTTCAGTGGCATCATATGGTTGTGAAAGCTGGACATTGAACAAGGGAGACAGAAAAAGAATTCATGCTTTTGAATTGTGGTGCTGGAGACGTCTATTGAATCTACCATGGACTGCCAAAAGAACCAACAAATCTGTCCTAGAAGAAGTGCAACCAGAGTGCTCCTTGGAAGCAAAAATGGCCAGACTGTGTCTTACATATTTTGGACATGTAGTCAGGAGAGATCAATCCCTGGAGAAGGACATCATGTTTGGAAGAGTGGCTGGTCAACGCAAAAGAGGAAAACCCTCCACCAAATGGAATGACACAGTGCCTGCAACAATGGGCTTAAACATAAATAGAATCGTTTGCCTGGCACAGAATTGGCAATGTTGCCATCTGCTGTACATAGGGTCGCTATGAGTTGGACTCGACTAGACGGCACCTAACAACAACAACAACAACAACAACAACAACAACATATATAGATAAATATGCTTACAAAAAGACATGTAAGCAGAAAGGAGACCATTGATGTGTAGGGCGGTGGGGATAGGGGAGGAGGGTCATGAGAGGGTAAGGGGGAAGTTATATGAGCACTATACAATGAAATGTGTATATGAAAATGTCATAAAGAAATCCATGTCATAATGAAACCCATTAAGCTTGTACATTAAAATTTCTAATAAAAATTATGAAAATTCAAAATATGTATATCCTTGGACCAGCAATAATAATAATTTATTTAACAGATATACTGCATAACTATGCAAATTTAGATATGTGAAAATATTTATGACAGTAGTGCTAGTAATAGTAGTTTGTTGTTGTTGTTAGGTGTCGTCGAGTCGGTATCCAACTCCTAGCAACCCTACATACAACAGGCGAAACACTGTTGTCAGTGCTTCTCTGCTGTTCATAGGGTTTTCAATGGCAGATTGATTTTTGGGAGTGGGTTGCCAGATCCTTCTCCCAAGTAATAGTAGTTAGTGGTCTCAAATAATGATTACTAGTAGTGCTAATAAGAGTGGCAATCATAAGGTTAATATTAGCTTTATATATGCTCTATATTATCTGGAGTTTTTATAATAAGAGTACATTAAGTTCTAACCTAAAATATGTCCACATTTCATTAAAACTGTAAAACAAAATACTTAAGAAATTAATGAATTCAATAAAATTAGTAAGTTATACATTGAGAATCACTTAGAAAACTATAAAGTAGGAATTAAAGTGTTTTTTGTGTATGGAATTTGAGTATCTTGTAGCAAAAGATCTGAGTCATTGGTTTTCTATAGATATATATGATTTTGTATGAGTTTTGAATTTTGAGCAGATGATATTCTTGGAATACCAACACTGGTATTCCAGTGAAGAGAGTAGCCCAATTAGCAGGAAATGTAATGAAAGAAGTACTGCTATAGTTTGTCCTTCAATTTAAACAAGATATCTCCTATGTTTATTTGTAACTTAGTAGTTAAATTAAATAAACTTATGTCCACAATAAAATAAAAATAAGAAAACCCTATTGTATAATTATAGTTACAGCAATGGTAATATACAAACTGAAAGGTATAAGGATGTTGGAAAGTTTGAGCTTATGCTGAAGGTTCTGCTAAGGTTCAGCTTATGCTGAAAAGTATCTAAATAGAAAAATATCTCAATAGAACAACTATTTGCTTACTCCTGCACAGTTACTATACAAGTAAATTTTTCTACACAGTAGTGACTATCATTATCAAATTTAAAATAGGTACAAAATTTAATTCAATGTAACAATGTATGTATCCTCTCATGAAAATTGAACCTTTTTATCATAGGGGGAAACATTTATTTATAGTAAGATTAGTAAGTATGTAAGCTATCACAAAGTCCTTTTAAAAATAATTATAATAGTAACAGGAAGATTTTCTTTTCTAAATTAAAAAATGAGAAAAATCTATTAAAACTGCCTAGGACATGCACAAGTTCTTTCTGTTAGATTTTCATAAACTACTAGCAGAATTATTATGTATCTCACAGTCTTCAAACTCTGACAACTTTAGAGTTTTACAAGCTATACAGAGAGCAAAGGAAAAATGTGTGCCCAACCTATGTTTTTCATTATTTCTCCACATCTGCAGAGTTGAATTTCCTTCCCTGTCTGGATGAGGTGATAGGCAACTCTAGACAAAGTCACCAAGGAGTTGACCATAATCTGTATTAGAGACCCTTACATCCTACTCTTTCTTATAGACATCTTTGTATATAAACTATTTCCACTCACCTCGACATCATGTGTTTAAATAGTACTTCCCTTGGGAGAGGAAATATAAGTTGCTAACTTTTGGTCATACCTACCCAGGACATAGGGAGATGTGGAATTCTGTAGCTTATCTATAGCTTGATGAAGATAATTAAAGTCATGGTAAGACAGAAAAGCAATTTTGTGTGAATTTATCTGAGATCTGAAGTGGGATATAGGGTGACAAAACTACTCTGATTGTGTGTAATGAAGCAAAACCCTAGGGTACAGGGTTACCTGTAACAACTGGATACAGTTCTCATGGTCAAGGCCCACACAGGAAGATTTTGTTTACAGGAGACAAAAGGTTGCATTAAGGGGGTAGCCATCCCTACTGCTCCAGATGCTCTGACACATCCATGATGTATCAGAAGTACATGATCTCTGCCTTGATTGACTCTCTTAGTTTCCAGAAGAAGCCATCTCTACTTCCTCCCCTCAAGTTGGCAGGTTGAGAAAGTAAAGCCACAATCATGACTGCTAGACACTACCAAAGAAGGCTGACCCCTGAGACTCTAGAAAGAATGGGATAGTACCTTTCAAAGATGACACAGGGTAGATAGGGATGCTCTCTCTAGTTCTAGGGTACCACCTAATCTCAGAATCTTGGATTCCCACAATTAGTGACAATCACATTGGGAAAAATCTTTAAATACCGTTCTTACCTTTCAGGCATTTATTAATTTTTACCTTGCTGAGGTGGTAGCATTAAATATAATTGTAGGAAATTGTCAGGCACAATGGAGAATTTTTTTCTGATCTAAAAAGTTGTGTTGTCAAATATAAAACAAGCTTGAGATATTCTTAAACCAATTATGGAATTACGCTTAACACTTCAACTTACTTATTTAATTTATAATTGGTAAAATTTTCTAATATTTCCAGACATGATATTCCCCTCTCTCTCCCAATAAAAAAGGATAATGTGGAAATTAAACCTTACTCTCCTAAAAAAGGTTGATATTATTTAATTAAAAACAGATCCTTCAGATACATATATAGATACAGATATATGCATATCTGGGAGAAGGACCTGGCAACCCCCTCCCAAAAATCAATCTGCCATTGAAAACCCTATGAACAGCAGAGAAGCACTGACAATAGTGTTTCCCCTGTTGCACAGAGGGTCGCTATGAGTCGGATACTGACTTGACAGCACCTAACAACAACAACAACATATGCATATCAATATATGTATGTGTAGTCAATCCTCATCACTTGTAAATTCTCTCATCTAAAATTTATTCATGACTTTGAATCCACACCCATGTTCTTTCGTGACCATTTGTGCACATTTCATGCAGAGCAGTGAAATACTTAAGTCACCTAAAACGCAGGTCCCAAATCCCCTCCCACTGACCAGTAATAGTCTGTGGTCTGTTAGGAAGGGGACCACACAGCAGGAGGTGAGTGACCAGGTCACTCCACAAGCTTAAATTGCCACCTAAGCTCCACCTCCTGCCAGGTCAGCTGCAGGAAAAAAAAAATGTCTTTCACAAAACTCATCTCTGGTGCCAAAACAGTTGGGGGCCACTGACCTAAAGCATACTTTACCAGCTGAGGTAGAACATTCTGTTTTCTTGTCCCAAATCTGCTTTTCATGGTTGGTCTACTTGATGCAATATTTTTCACATTTTTATGCTTTTGTTGGTTATTCTGCTGTTTAAAATGGCACCCAAGTATTGTGCTGAAGAGCTGTTCAATGTTGCTAAGTACCAAAAGGGTGTGATACCCCTTATGGAGAAAATACATATACTAGATGTTATTCACACATCAGTTATTGTGCTGTTGGCTGACAAAGACTTTCCTTGTCCAGTCTTAGCAAAGAATTCTAAGTCAGTTTAGAAAGAATCCTCCCACCACTGATATCTGGTTAACTCTCTCATTCTCCAAATTTGATAGCTTATCTAAGTTTGCCTTTATCAAACCTTCTTGTTTTCGAAAAATCAGAAAAATCTTGAGAAGTTGAGCTTTTGAAATCCAGCTATTTTGCCCTTGACCTTTCCAAAGTTTACAAAGGCCAGTTTTGAACAATCTCCCTACTTTCTTATTCTCCTCAGAAATTTTGTGTCCACTGACTCCAGCACCTTGCTCCTTGGCTATAGATTTCTACTTGTCCTTCTTGTATTTGTAGTTAAGACCAATTTCTCTTCCCTATTTAAATACACCTATTGTAATGTCTTGAATAAGTCTTTCTCATCATTTTAGCAGATATCAGAATTTTTTTCTTTAACATATCCACGAACTCCATAAATGTATCAACAATATGTTGCTTTAAATGAGCAACTTTAAATGAGATGCTTTAAAAAAAGAACTACCCATCAAAAAGATTATGTACTAATTAACTGATAAGTATGTAGTCAAAGTATCACAGGAAGCCCTGTTATTTCCCTAGGAGCAAATCAGTATTCAAATTTCACTAATGCATTGTATGTGGTCACTTTATAAAACTGCTGTGAATAAAAAGAGTCCACTCTATAACACACACACACGCACACACACACACACACGCCAGAGGGATCAAATGAATATTTTGCTTTTATATTGCTGCAGGTCTTACTAATGCTATTTGGAGAAAAGGAAAGATAATTTTGAGAAGTAAATATAACACTTGGGCTGGGGATATAGCTCAGTAGTAGCGTGTTTTCCTACCATTTGCAAGGCCTTGAATTCAATACCCACCACTGCAAAAATAAAATAATAATCTTCTTTTCTTTGTGGATGTCTAGACTCTACCCACAGCTTGTCTTCCAAAATATTGGAAATAGTTTTGGTTTTCAATCCCAGCCATGGGAGACAGTAAGGGAGGAGGGGGAAGACTATGAAGGTGAATTTGAGATTAGACATTTGACAAGTTGAGAACAATGTCTTATGTGCCTATGACACAAACCACCTCAGTGGCTAGCCTTGCAGAACATAGGCAGAAAATACAACAAACAAAAAAAATGGAGCACTTCTCAAAAGCAAAGAAAAGCTTGGGGGTAGGATGGAGATAAGGAATTGGCTCTCTGTCTTCCAGTGATAATTAAAACAACTGAACTATTCCTCTGTTTTACATTCTGCCTGGTGAGAAGAGGAGAGAGAGAGAGAGAGAGAGAGAGAGAGAGAGAGAGAGAGAGAGGTATTGGCTGGCTGAATAGAGCAGAACAATAGTTACGCTGATGAATTCTGATAGAGGAGATTTTTGAGGAATGATGAAAATGAAAATAAACTACATTTCTGTAGTTCCTTTTCATGTAAGCTTATTTTGCTATTTTCAGTAATTTGGGTGGTTTGTTTCAATGAGGAAAATAGTTACCAAAGATTTCTTTCCAGACTAATAGTAAATAATAGTGACTTATAATTTTCAACTCTAAATCTCAGAAAATGTAGCATCACAAAGTTCATTTAGCATCATACCAACCCATAAAAACAGCCTGTAAAAAATGCAGTGTAAGAGTTGGCCCCCAGTTAGCAGTTGCTAATTAAACATATTTCCCCTTCCTGGTTCTGGCAATCCAACAGACCAAATGTGGTAAACAAACTTTGTTACACAGCTTTGAAGTCTTCTTAATAGTTTCCCCTAACTTAGAAAAATTATACTATTTATAAAAGTGCATAAATTGTAATTTAAGTTAAAAAAAGCCTTGAAATTTTTATCAAAAGCATTCAAATTACTCTCTCCCCAGGTCAGCTAATGAGTTGTCAGGAGCTGGCCCCTTACTGTAGTCCACCTCCTGCAGACTAAGACAGTTAACCATGTTTTCATCAAAGGAAATGCTCATTAGTAGAGCTTTCAGAAACTGATTTGATTATAGTTTCACTTGTTAAAGTGAAATATTTTGAGCTCATTAGGATGATTATGATTCAAGGTCATCTTTTGAAGCTAGTCCTGTCAATATAAGATAAATGGGCCCTCATCTTTTCCCTTCTTTACGTCTGAGCTTTTTAAACTCTTCTGTGTAAAAGTTCCATAGCCATAATTAATTTTTAGTTCTTCTGTTACAAAGCTGCTTAAAAAAAAAAAGAACAAAGATTTTGGCTACCAAAAGGGCCTTGAAGAACTATTAAGAGGAGGAGGAGGCTATCTTGTTTTAGAAAAATCAGAGAAAAACCTTGAAAAGTTGAGCTTTTGAAATCCAGCTATTTTCTCCTTGACCTTTCCAAAGTTTCTAAAAGGTACTTTGTACATAATTTTGCATGTTCCTTTTCATCTCAAAAATATAAAACTAAACTGAAAACCCCCCAAGAACTACCAATGGCTTAATTAAACATCTTTTCTTTTATGGCAGAAGATGAAGTTAACACCTTTTAAAGTTCTTTCCTTTCATTTTCTAAATCCAGCACTTATATCTGTGAGTGTTAAAGAGCCACTTAGACATTAAAGAGTGTGATGTTAACTTCTATCAGTCAGTTATTTTAACAAGAGTTTGCCCCTTGAACTTCCTTGGTCAAATATTACCTTTTCCTTTAACATTAAGAAAAAATTACAATGAAAGTAGAGTATTTTTATGACTTCCTGCATTTAATGTTTTGGAAAAATGTTTTTATCTTTCAAGTAATTGAATCTCCAATATTTTCCACTTGAATTCAAGTCTATGCTAAAGTTGAGCCATAGGTGAAATTTAAAATGTTATAATAGATTGATCTTTTTGGTTAATAAGTTATTTTTCCTCACTTTTATAGACAATATTTAATTTAAAACTTGTCCCTGGCTTTCAATAATAAACCTTTTAAATTACTTATTCTGAGTTAATTTTTTAAAGATATTGTTTAACAATCTCAAATGTTAGTATCAAATATGCTTTTCTGTAAAACTGGATCAAAGGTTAATCAATAGATATTCTCTAAAGAACAGATATAAATCTTAAAGCAATTAATCTTTTTATTCTCACATGTGCCTATAGGCTACTCTGACCAGGAGATTTATACTATAATTATGATATTAAGTTTTTATCTTAGAATGCTTCCATGAATGTCACTTAATTACTGAATTAACCTAGCTTTATTTTTTTTTTTAAATCTAAAGCAAACAATCCATAGACTATGAGAAAGAAAGGATACTTACTTAAGGGATGTTTTGCTGCCAGGGTCCAAGGATGGATATGCAAAAGACAGTATGAGTATATTGAATTCTATCAAAATGTGATGGGAGAATGGCCCTGGACAGCACCAGTGAAAGAGCAGAGAGTCTAATTCAACTTCCTTCCTAAGATAAATTGTGAAGACTATTCTGTGCTGAGGAAAAATTATTCATAACATTAATTAAACAAGCAAGGAAGATTTGATTTATGATGTGAACTATTATAATAGATATAGAGACTACTCCAATCAGATTTTGTAGTATGGGAAGGATATAGGGCTCAATTCAGAATGCAACATGAGCAAATAGTAATTTATGATCAAGGAGCAAGCTGAGGGTCATTGAGTGGAAAATTATTTGGAGGAGCTATTATGAATAAGGGCCTGCAGCCGTAGCCCTGTGGCATCCGATCCCGTCAGATCTCAGAAGCTAAGCAGGGTCGGGCCTGGTTAGTACCTGGATGGGAGACCACCAGGGAACACCAGATACTGTAGGCTTGGGAGAAGGACCTGGCAACCCCCTCCCAAAAATTAGTCTACCATTGAAAACCCTATGAACAGCAGAGAAGCACTGACAATAGTGTTTCACCTGTTGTACACAGGGTCGCTATGAGTCGGATACTGACTCGATGGCACCTAACAACAACAACAACAACATTATGAATAAAGGAGAATTCTTCTTAACCCTCGACTACCATTGAGACACAGGTAAACAGAACACTAAGGTAAGATGAAAGAAGCAAAGGCAGGCCTTCAAACATTGCAAAATGCATGATCAATGTGAGTAATCATCTAGCTATCAAAGGAACTACAGGAAGATGTTCAAAATAAAATTGAGACAAAAACAAAAACTATGTGTACTATGTGCGATGTACACATTAAGAATTGCTTTCCACCTTAACATGTATAAAATATATTATTATTTTACCTAGCTTTGTTTTTTATAGCTGAATTATTTTTGTATTTTTAACTCAATTTTTTGCTGTTGTGATTACATGATAATTTTTCTTATTTAGCCAATTATACATTTTCTCCTATGCAGTTTTTACATGATAATTTTACTCATACATTCCAATTATTTTGTTAATCATGTTCGTACTTTGTTCATTAAAGGAAGAGTTTCTGGAAATAAAATACATATTATCATATATTTTTATTTGAAACTGGAAGTCAAAGAGTGAACCTGACCTATCCAAATTCTTGCCAAAGGCAGGCCAGGGTGATCAGGGTGGAGATACTGAGGAGTGAAGAACTTGACTAGGTACGGAGGGTGATTAAATATTGAGAGTGAGAGGTTCTGGTTAAACTTAAACTGACGTAGTGGGATTCTTGATAAAATTAGACAGTGCACAAATGAACTTGGACATCCAACACTCAGGCCTACATGAATAAATCCAGGGGAGCCTGTATAAACTTTTGTCAAGAAAAAATTTTTGTGACTAGTTTCTACCTTTTCTCCTTACCCCATTTTCACCTGTAGTACCAGATTGTTTATAATTACCTCTTATCCCAACCTGCAAAAATTTTATTTATTTGCTATCATATGTCTTTCTCAATTAGGATATAAACTTCCTGAAGGCAGAAAAATCATCTATTTTGGTCACCAACATACCCCAATTACCCAGCATCATATCTATTCAAATGTCTGTCAGATGCATTCATGAAGTGAATTAATAAATAAATAAAACCACACTTGTTTTTTTAAAATCATTCTTTCTTTGCATCTTGGACATTATTTACATTTGTTGTTGTTGTTAGGCACTGTAGAGTCTGGTCCAATTCATAACAACTCAGTATAAAAGGAAACGCTCTCAGACACTGTACCTTGCCCAGCACTATGTCAGTACTTCTCTGCTATTCATAGGTTTTCAATGGCTGATTGTTTCAGGATTGCTTTCAGAAGAGGGCTTCCAGGTCCTTTTCCCATTTTTGAGGTGCTTGGGATCAAACCCAGGCCTGTAGAGAGTATAGAACAGCACCCACCAACTGAGTTAAACCCCACCACTTCATTATTTGCATAGTACATTAAAATAATTTCCTTGAATTGATGGACTTAATTGATTTCAGAGTCAAGTTTTCTAGACAAAAGATGATGAAAGCTTATCCTAAAGTCGGAACAGTGGAAGTAGATAAGAGAAAGCTACAGGAGAGATAATTAGATAGGAGGGTCAAGAAATCTTCAGAAAATATTGACTGACACCTTGAGAGAGAAGAAAGAGCTTCTTACTTTGGACTACAGGATAAAAAATAACCCATTAATCAAAATCATGCAGGACAAGCCAAAGGGCCATTGATACTGGTAGAGGGTCACATAAACAAATTAATTGTATTCTAGGTGTGCAGTATTGCTTTTAAGTTATTGTAGGAATCCTAAGTGGAGTATAATTTTGTAGCACAATTTTGGAATTCTCAAGTGTACCTAAAAAAGTAAAATATTAGAAGGAAAAAAGACAGAATATTTATTTCTGGAATGCTAAGGCCAAGAGGTAAATGAAAGGGAAAAATAAAAAGGAGGAAGGTAGCAGGGAAAATATGGAAAATAATTAACTTCTCAGGATATTTCTTAGGCTATTTCTTAGGGTAAGAGTCATCCCTAGGCATTATTTTGAAGTAGCTGGCACCATCTGAAATGGTACCATCTTGTTTATTATGTATTTATTTTATGTTTTGTATCTTCATCCAGTACAACCAGTTTCATCATGCTAAAATATGTCTTGCCCACCTAATCTGCTTCCTCCACCCTGCATTTTATGAATAGTTTTAGACATTCTCTGTTTCATCTCTTATCTGGCCAAATATATTATTGTCTTAGTATATTCAGCATCTCTGAATTTGGTGGTAGTATAGCCATCATGATCAGTAATCAATTCTAAGATGTGTATAAATGATTTCTGTAGGTGTAAATTAAAAAAAAATAATAATAATGAAAGTACCTAGCACATGTCAAGTAAAGTGATGTCACTAGGTAAAATTGCTTGGCTATCTCCTAAGAGATTTCATTGGGTAGCTTAATTTGTAAAGTTGCCATTAAAGTTAACTTCTTAGTAAAGTGTCTATATATCCTATGTATGGTATTATGATTGTTGTTGTTGTTAGGTGCTATTGAGTCAAGTCTGACTCATAGCGACCCTCATAGGGTTTTCAATGGCTGACTGTTTTGGGATTGTCTAGGGAGTGGGTTGCTACGTCCTTCTCCCATTTTTGCAGTGCTGGGAATTGAACCCGCGACCTCAGAGACTGCGGAGCAGTGCTCTCCCAACTGAGCTAAATCCCAGCCTGGTCTTATGGTTAATACTATTAAATTGTGACATATGTTCAAGATATCAGTGATATATAGTCGTAGTACATTGAGGGGATGGGAGCTCTGAAGGTCTTGGGTACCTTTATCCTTCTAGCCTTTCCAACCCCCTCTCATGACTTGGCTCTGTTCACTGCCTGCAGCTTGCCTCAGCAGATGCTCCACAGTCCTGGAATCTCTAGCTTCCTGATCCCTCCATTGCTTCTTCAGCTTCACCCTCACAGCTTCATGCATTGGCCTCTTAGGGAATGACTGTATGGATCAAGACCTTGCCACATATTTTCTGGCTTTCCAGGCCTTACTTTAAAATCTGAGTGGAAGCCTCCACGATTCTGTAACTTTTACATTCTATCTGCTTGCAAAACCAACATCACATGGAGGATGCCATAGTCTAATGACAGCTCAAGCAGAAGACAGGCGAAATGGATGATAGCCACATTGGCTTCTGAATGTCTAGGTGTCTGATCCTGGAGAAGTAACTTCCTAGGCAACCCTATGTGAACAGTGTGCTCTGGAGGTGGTATTCTCTTCTCAAGGGAAAATGTTTCAAATGAGTTTACTCTTGCCTCTATAATGGATGGAACCTGGTTAGTTTATGAAGTCACAGCAAGGAAACTTTCCATTGTCAGGATGTAAAATCATGTTCAAAGGAATCTTGGAGGTATTTGCTTCAGGAAGCTGTTTTAAAATGGTGCCCTGATAATTTTTATTCTATAAACCCATAAATATAAAAGGCATTTAGTATTTTGACAGAGAGGAAGCAAGTGATGAGAAGAAATCTCCACTTTCATCATCTACTGCTTTTGTCCAATTAGATTCCAGGAAGATAAGACATTTTAGCTTACAATAGAAATTAATAGCAATGTCCGCAAGGGATGGGTACAGAGTATGTAAACTTATGCTAAAAGATTAGTGTGAGAGCCTCCTGTCAATCTTCTCATGTAGTTCAACCCACATGGCGTTGTACTGCATCATCACAATATCATTTTGTGGTATTCATGATTAATTTATTAATTTCTATGATATTTACATAAGTAGCCCCAAATTAAATAATAGCAAATTTAGACATTTCCTACCATGGTTAAAAATTACTCTTTAGATTTTTAAATATTTAATAAACTGAAGCCATCCAAGGTACTAATCCCACAACTGAGTTTATTTGGTTTCATTATTTTGATGAAAAGTTTTAGAAAACTAGAACACAAAAGTTTAATACATGTTTAACATCACAGAGATAAAAATTCCACTTTCCAACCAGATATCTAGCATCATATAGAAAATAAAACCATTGCTTCTTTAGAGCTAAATTCTTCAGCTGTCTAAGGACTTAAAGAAGATAACATATCATAAATTCAAAGTGTTAAATACCTCATGTTTTGTTGTTAGGTGTCATGGAGTCAGTGTCTAACTCATAGTGACCCTATGTACAACAGGCAAAACACTTTTGTTTTACTTCTGTGCCATTCATAGTGTTTTCAATGGATGATTGTTTTTTGGGAGTGGGTTGCAGGGTCCTTATCGCAAGCCTATAGCATCTGGTGTTTCCAGGCAGTTTCCTATCCAAGTACTAACCAGGCCAACCCTGCTTAGCTTCCAAGACCTGAAGGGATTGGATGCTACGGTGGTACAGTTGCAGGCCAAATACTTCATGTTGTAAACCCAAAATGGACTCATAGTGCAAGTTGTTAAAATATGAAATATTATGATGTTTTAAATGCCTGATGTCTACTGTCTTGTAAAAGCAGGTTGAATTCACAAAGAAACCATTGAAAAAGGAACATCAAATGCAAATATTATGATTTATTGCTTTTTTAACATGAGTACTCCTCTTACTTTCTACTTTTTCGCATGTCAGCATTTACATTCATTGTAAGTTTAGGATTCCAAAGAGGGTTTTCACTTTCCTCTTCTGTTTGGAAAAATATCTTCTTGCTATAATTCTTCATCATTTAATGAACTGCATTAGAAACACAAGATCTTGTAAATGTGTATTGTCCCTCTTTAGTCTCAACTTGAAGATCGTATTTCATTTCTTTGAAAGAGTTCTTGATGTCCTGTCCAGTGAATTTGGACTAATTAGCACAGATCAGAGCAATGGCAGATGATTTCTGAAGCCTAAATCCAATTATTTTAATGTCTAATTCATGGGTCCCATTTTTAAGTGCTTTTACTTAATGATAATTATTTTCAAGTTATTTTTACTTATATTTCTTTTCTTTATTTTTATTAATCTCACTCATTTGTAGCATGCATATAAAATGGCTCTCAATGTGCACGTTCAACTACTTAGTCCCTAAAAGATGGCACTGTTTTGGGAAGCTGTGTAACTTTGGGAGGTGGGACATAGCTGATGGAAGTAAGTCACTGTGGACTCCTTCAAAGGCTTTACCTGGGCCCCCAGGTCTAGTGTCTTTCTTCTCTCCATTCTGCCAAGATACAAAGAGGTGATCTTGGGCCTTCTTCCTCCTCAGCCATGCCTTCCCAAAAATTATGGAATGGAATCCTCTGAAAGTGTGAACTAAAGTAAATATTTCCTCGCTTAAGTTCTTCTATCAGGTATTTTGTCACAATGACACAAAAGCTAATGAACACAGAAAATTGGTACCAAGAGTGGAGTCATTACTATGCCTAAATCTAATCATTGATCCCTATACTATTGGAATTGGCTTGTTGGAAGAGTCAGGAAGAGTTTAGAGATACAGGCTACAGAAGTCCTGGAATGTTGTAAATAGGGCTCAATCAATGATTCTGGTGGGAGTTCAGAAAACCAGAATGCCAAGAGGAATGCAGACTGTGTCCGTAAGGTTTCAGATGGAAATAAGGACACTACTGGGAATTGGACTAGAGATCATTTGTGTTATAGTCTGGCAAAGAGATTGTCTATGTTTTGTCCATGTTCAAAAAATTTGAGTGAGACTGAATTCAGAAATAATGGGCTAATAAACTTGGCAAGGAAAATTCAAGACAGCAAGCACTGAGGCTGTGGTATAGCTATCACTGCCAAATTTTTCACTTTTAGCCAAATTTATAGTGAGACAAAAGGAAAAAATATAGCAATCTCACCAGAAAAAGAATCTTTTTAAAGTTGTGGCCATATAGATCATGGTTGTTAAAGAGATTACCATTACAGTGAAACCTCAATAGAAAAACAGAAAAGAGCAAGTCAGAAATTGAACAGATCTTATCCATCAAAGGCTTTAAGTTGCGAAACTGAAAACTCATTTGAAGGACTTTTCTTTAAAAACATAGCACCTCCAGAGCATCCTGCTTGCAAGAGGGCCGTCTAGGAAAATGTCCTCTTGGGGTCAGCCACCCACACACTCAGAAACCACTGCCACTATGGTCCCACAGGGTCCAGCTACCCCTTGAGCTCATAGAAGACCTTGGCATTATCTATATGGCACTAGTTTTGCAGGTATGCAGAATGCAAGAGTTAGGGGGTCACCAAGTCTTGTGCCAAGGATTTTTAAAAAGGCCTGGAGGCCAGGAAACATGTTGCAGGTTTAGATTCCCTGTGGGAATTCCTACTGGGGACAATGAGTCTTAAAGCCTTGATGATAAAGTGTAAGCTGCAGTGGATACCTGAGAATATAGGTAGCAAAGAAGAGTGTCTACAAAGGAAAGGTGACAGCAATGGGTGGAGACAACCCAAGAGGACCATGTGGATTACAATTACCGAAAACATAGGGAAAGAACTGAACAAGCCTGTTACAGTCATAATGATGCCACCACATGCACCAAATGCCAGACATGTCACTACAAGATTAAACATTTTCCCTAATGGGTTTTGGTTTTGCTTTGGTCCAAGTGTTCCTTGTTGTCCTCCTATTCTCCCTTTTAGAATAGGAATATTGACTCTGTGCTATTGTATGTTGGAAGTATGTAAATTGTGTTTGTTTTTTACAGGTACTCACAGCTAAGATTGCCTTGAGTCTCAGAAGAGACTTTGGACTTGGACTATTGAACAAAGTTGGGAGTATTAAGACTTGGAGTATTTCTGAAGTTGAACTAAATACATTGTGTATTGTCAAATAGCCATGAGCCTTTGGGAGCCAGAAGTGGAGTGTTCTGACTTGAGTTTAAAAAGTCTAATGTTTGGAATGTTTGGTCCTCAATAGGTTCCCCTGTTTTGGGAACCTGTAGAAGTTTAGGAGGTATGACTAACTGGTGCAGGTGGGTCACTGGGGGAAGGCCTTTCAACGTTTTACTTGGGTATCTGGTTCCAGTCTCTCTCTGCCCCTGTCTGACCAGAAGAGAAGAGCTATCCTTTTCCCCACACTCTTGCCATCTCTTTGGCTATACCTTCCCCATTATGGACTGAAACCCTCTGAAATCATTAGCTAAAATAATGTCTTCCTCCCTTAAGTTTTTCTGCCAGCTATTTTGTCACAGGAATGCAAAAGCTAACAAAAAACATAGTCCATTTCAATTTTTAAAAAGGGTTTCTTTTTGTGTTTTGTATTTAAGGAGTCCTTTCACTTCCTTGTGATTATAAACTAAAGGAATGGCTAAATAAAATAGTTCATTTACTCAGGATATTTATTTTAGAAGTAGTGTATCTATGATGTTGGTGGGGAAACAATTACAAATATACCAGTGAGTGCACACATGAGTGATTTTCCCTTTGGTACCTATCTTGAATACAAAGGTTTCTTTCCTATACCAGCAGGTATAGAATCTTTAAACTCAGACAGAAAATCAAGTCTTTATGTTTGAGTAATTTGAATAGAAAAGTAAAACAGGATAATACAATCCAAAATGCAAACACTTCCTTGCATCCACATGCATCTGCACTCATATGCACATGTCATCCCTAGAACATGGTCATTTCTACTCACTAGGCTATACTGTTTTTCCTTTCATGACCTAAACTTCCCCTTGGAATAGATCATTTTTCTTTAAATTTATTGATAGTGATTGCCCTTCCTTTTGTCCTGGGGTTTAGCTCAGTTGGTAGAGTGCTACTCCGTAATCTCTGAGGACACCAGTTCAATCCTCAGCACTGCAAAACTGGCAATCCACTCCTGAAGAAATCCTGAAACAATCTGTCATTGATAACCCTATGAGGGTCGCTTTGAATCGGTCCTGACTCAATGGCACCTAACAAAACAAAGAATAGTATAAATGCAAATGTATAATAGGAGTAAAATGGAAAAAAACTGACTATTTTACATCTCCCTTTGTGGTAGAGTGATATTCATTTATCTCTCTCTCTCCCCCATCCATTTATATCATGCATCATCAATATGTTGATGTGACTATCTTCTGATTATTTATGTGGCCTTCCATTTACTTATTACTTACTCATTCTCATATTTGTCACATCCATCCATCCATCCATCCACCTGTCCACTTAGTGGGTATCATTTCTTCCTTTCTCCAAATGACATTGAATTGTACTTTGTAAGCTATGATAGTTCCATCAAAATGATGAGAAACAATTCCAGTGTTTTCCAAAACCATTTCTTCACAAACACTTCAGAAAATCTTGAAGTCATCCTCAGATTTTTCTTAAATATCCTTTAGATCTTCCAATTTATTAATACTGTGCTCAATATATTCCCATGTACCCTCTGTTGACAGGTTGAGACACTTCTTGTTCAAGTGTCAGATGGTCAAATCTTATCAGTTCCTTGTTTTCCTCAAGTCTTCAAGAATAGGGGTGAGAAGGTAGGAAACTCTGATATAATCAGAGCTTACTTGAAACAGTGGTGCTCAGGCTGTTTAGCATCTCACTATCCGTCTTATATATTTCAGACATGTAGTCAGGAGAGATCAATCCCTAGAGAAAAATATCATGTGTGGGAGAGTGGCAGGTTAATGCAAAAGAGGAAAACCCTCCACCAGATGGATTGATACAGTGTCTGCAACAATGGACTTAAACATAAATAAGATCATGTGCATGGCACAGAATCAGGAAGTGTTTCGATCTGTTATACATAGGGCCGCTATGAGTCGGACTTGACTCCACGGCACCTAACAACAACAACAACACCCTTACTTACCTTTGCTCATTTTTCTCATCATTCTTGGGGTACCTATCCTATTAGATATTGTAATTTCTCTTTTAGATATTCTTTTCATATCATTCACCTCCTCTAATCACTTCCCATATATCTTTCTAAGCTACCTTCTAGCTTTCTGTAATAATACTGCCAAAATCTTACTTTAATACCCATACATCACTATGGTCAAATTTTCATCCTCCAGTGCTTTCTATGCTATGGGGTATCTGCAGTTATCATTAAATCTATCTCAAGATTTTTCTTTTTCATGTCTCCCAATATCAGTTCTCTCTCATTTTGGTAGGAGATGGAGCCATTTGGTCAAGAAAACATAGGAGAAGGTTGAACTCTATATAAACTTCAGAATTTATTTCAGAATACAGTTCACTCTAACAGACTCCTTACTCACTTCAAATAGTTCTTTGGTAGCAAATATTCTATACTCCTCTCCTATCTTATTTAATCAGACAAATTTATCTATTCCTGCCTCTCAGTTAAATCCTCATATTTAATCTATTAGCAAATCCTCTTGTCTCTACCTTTGAAATATACTAAAAATATTCTAAAAATCTATGTCTTACCCCTCCCTCTATCAACACTATCATATTGGTCCAATCCAGTACCTTTCTTTATATGGAAAAAGGTAACAGCCTTTTAATTACTCTTCCTGTCTTCATCCTTCCCTACATATAGACAACGCTCCATGAATCAGCCACATATATTTAAAATTTAAGTCAAATCAAGTAACTCTTCTGAAATTTTTTCATCTTCCTCAAATAAAACTCAACATAATTATGGCTTGCAAAGGACCCAGTGCTGTGGACCCTGAACTGCATCTTCCATGATTCCTCCTCATTTTGCTTTAGCCACACTATTATCTATGTTGCTTTTCACACTGCTATCATGATCTCCTTTCAAGGCTTTGCCATTGTGCTTTCTTTTTGGAATGTCCTCCACAGATGTCAACATGACTTGTTCCATGTTGTCTTCCATTCACTTCCTTTGACTATCCACTTTGTTTTCAGTTTATTTAAAGAAAGTCTTTTGTAGTAGTTATTTTTCTCACTATTGTGACAAAATGCTTAACAGAAACAACCTAAGGGAAGAATGATTGGTTTCAGTTCATGTGGCAGAGGTCTCAGTCCATAATCCTTTGCTCCATTGATTCTGGGCCCATTGTGTTGAAGAACACCATGGCTGTGGGAGCATATGGTGAAGGAGACTGTTCACTTCATGGTGGGCAGGAAGGAGAGAGCAAAGAAGGGGTTGGAGACCAAGTACAACCTTCAAAGTCTTGCCCCACAGTGATCTACTTCCTCCAATTAAGCCCAACCTCCTAAAATTCCAAAAACCTCCCAAAATAGGGTGACCAGCTTGGGACCAAGCATTTAACAAATGAGCCTATGAGGGACATTTCACATTCAAACTGTAACAGCATTCATTACTGTACTATTCAGCTTACATGTTGCTGTGACAAATTACCTGACAGAAACAAATTTAGGGGAAGAATAATTTATTAGAGCTTACAGTTTGAGAATTTCAATCCATAGATTCATGTAGTGGGGCAGTTGTAGCAGGGGAGCACGTGGATCAGGCTGAGGCATAAAACTTCACATCTTGGCAATCAGGAGTAGAGAGAGAACTTATGGGCACTAGGGACCTCCATAAAATAGTCAAAGATACCTCCTCAGTAACCCTCTTCTGCAAAGCTAGTTTCTCCCTCCCAAACATAGCCACCCAGGACAAGGTTACCACCTGGGGACCAAATGTTCTAACACATGAATTTTGGGGTACCTCTTACATTCAACTGATATTTTATAAAAAATATCCTGTATTATTTTTCACTCCTCTTTTTCTGCTTTGTTTTTATTGGCTGCACTCATGACTATGTGACATATTATCCATAGATGTAGTGAGCTGATGAATGATTTCATGCCCTTTTACTTCTAGAATATAAGCTTATTGCAGATAGGGAGTGTCTTAGTTTGTATGATAATAAAATGCTGTGTACTAGGGCCTTAAACATTACCATTGTGGGGCCTGGGGTCAGAGATTAAGTGCCATTATGGTACTGATGAGGGGAGACTTTCTGACTTGGAAAAGTCTATTTTCCTCTGTGTCCTCACATGGCATTTCCTTGTTATGTATGTGAGAATTTGCGTTTTTCTTTATTCCTCTTCTCATAAGGCCACCAAACCAGTAGGATTAGTATTTCACCTTTATGACCTCATTGATCCTTAATTTATCTCCCCAAGACCCCATCGCTAAATATAGTCAAATTGGAGATTAGAGCTTCAACTTAAGAATGGGCAGGGGAATTCAGTCTACAGACAGGACTTTACTGAGTTATTGTAAATGAATAGAATCATTTTTCATATACTTACTGGTTCATATGGACATCAGAAAATGTGGCTGGACACATATACATCTTGTGTGATCATAGGAGCTTTTTGAACTTTTCTTAACATTTAAGTGTCTGTGTGTATTTCAGTTTTTCTATGAGCTTTCTGTAACATTTGTGTATGATCACTCTTTCATGTGTGAAGTCACACATACACACGCACCTCTGTTGGTGGAGTGTTACCTCCTCCATATGCCAGCATCTCTGAGTCTTAGCTCCAGCCCAAACAATATGATCTCTTCCTCTCACCCAATGTAAAAACTTTATAGCCTCTTACATTTTAGTCATGGGCATGGGCTAGGAATTTTTTTTTTTCTAATTAGAACACCTAGTACATTTCCAAACCTGAGGATTTTATTTCTACATGTCAGATTGTATCAATTGAACATGGCAGCAGTAGTCAAATGAGCCTAGATTTAAAGTGGCTGACCATGCTTTTACTTTGGGCATGTTAATTTTACTTCCAAAGTTGTTTTTATCTTACCACTGATTTGTCAGGAAGAAATCATTCTCTGCTCCTGGGTTCATATGACCCTGACACTAGAAGATTGATGCCTTTTGCTCAAAAGCAATCTTGAGGTAGCTGTAATTAATTTGTATCAGTGGATTAGTAATTTTATTTTGACTGGAGTCCCAATCCACAGCCTCTCTTTGAGTAATCTTTATCTGCTCTTTAATGGGACCCTAGGTCAGGGACATTTAATTACTGCAACATTTTTTGTTACAGTAGAAAGTTTCAACATTGATGTAGACTGGCTCTCCACCAGTCTTATTTTATCATCTTGAATTCTGCTCACTGTTCTAGCATCTGAGTCATTATACATAACACTTGCACAGTCCTGCCAGTTTTGGAAATAAGAGTTCACCAAAGGTGAGGTCACAGTGTCTTTTCCAAGTGAGTTTTTAGGCTATTATTAGCTTTTAAATCTTTTGTCTTTCAAACCCAAAAGTGAGTTCAATCACAACAAATTGGTAAGATTCCTTGATTTTCAAAGGATTGCAATAGTCACACTCCTCCTTCAAAGTTGGGTGGTACTGTCTCCAGGCCTGGTGTCTTTTAACATCCCTGCAAAACTTTGAGATCTAGTCATTTGTTTCCCTAACTTCTAGAGGACTTTCACCACTGTTTTGTTTCTCCTTATTCTCGAAAATGGCTTGCCCTTTGCCCTTCCGTCATTAGATTTTCTCCCTGGAACACCATCAATCATCAGTTTTTTTATTGTCTAAAAATAAAGGGAAATAATTAAGGATGAGCCTAGTCTGACTTCCTTTTAGTGGTGACACATTTCCCTAAGGTTTTCTGTAGCAGAATTATATTTTCTTCTGAGGTTGTTGTTGTTGTTGTTAGGTGCCATCGAGCCAGCGACCCTCATAGGGTTTTCAATGGCTGTTTCGGGATTGCCTTGGGAGTGGATTGCCAGGTCCTTCTCCCATTTTTGTGGTGCTGGGAATTGAACTCGGGACCTCAGAGACTGCAGCGCAGTGCTCTACCAACTGAACTAAATCCCAGCCCTTAAAAAAGAGCCAAACCATAGAGGGTTTTGAAGTCTTAGAGTTGTTGTTGTTGTTGTTGGGTGCCGTGGAGTCGGTATCCGACTGATAGGGACCCTCATAGGGTTTTCAATGGCTGACTGTTTCGGGATTGCCTTAGGAGTGGATTGCCAGGTCCTTCTCCCATTTTTGCGGTGCTGGGAATTGAACTTGGGGCCTCAGAGACTGCAGCACAGCTGCTCTACCAGCTGAGCTAAATCCCAGCCCTCTTCTGAGGAGTCTTAGGAAATCTAACTTCTGTGGTTCTGAATTCATCCATTTTTTGAGCTCCTGTTTAAATATTCCCATACATTTTCTAAAGATAGGTCCTTCCAGGGCTTGTCATGATTTCTAGAATAATCACATAGGTTTCCCATTAACCATTTATTATATTCATACATATACATGTATATATATATATATATATATATATATATATATATATGAATAAATAAATAAAAGAAATATATATGTATATGGGCTGGGATGGCTTGCTCTGTGTGCTCTGAGGCCCTGGGTTAGATTACCTGCACCTCAAAAATGGGAGAAGGACATGTAGCTCATTTCTGAAACAATCATGAAACCAACAGCCATTGAAAACCACATGAACAGTAGAGAAGCACTGACAATAGTGCTGAGCATGGCACAGTGTCAGGGACTGTTTGGCTCTTTTGTGCATAGGGTTACTTTGAGTCAGACTTGATTCTACTGCACCTAACAACAACAACAACATAGGTATATATGTACAAAGGTATACATACACACTTTAAAAATCTTTTTAGCTTTCTATTGGTATGTTTTTATTAGAGTACAAAAATCTCTTTCTTTGGGGTAACTATATCATCCTGTAAAATATATCTCCATCTTTAGGGCTACTTGTTTGCGTTCAAAGGTTGGATAGTTTTCCTAGTATAGAATTTCATATATGCACATTTTAGCTCAGTGAAAGCCTGAGCAGCATCCTGAGGTTATAGAGAGAATTTTTATTTGAATAATTTACACTTTTATAAAATATGCCAAATACTTGTACTTCTAAAGAAAAGTTACATACTTCAGGTTAATGTCCAGCTTAAAGCCTATTTCAATTCTAGAAATAATTCAAGCTGCTTCCTCTTCTTTAAGATATACATTGTCTTCAACAACTAGAGAGTTTCAAAGCATAAAGGTCACACTTTCAATATAACAATAATAGATTTAACTCCTCAGCTTATTTTAAGTGTATATTTATCTGCAGTGTATTTTTAAACACTGTAAACCTCTGTTTCAGGAGTTTTTTTAATTAGAAAGTTTTCAATAGTATTGTCTTCTTTGAAGAGCCCATCTCACCAAAGTAAGATGCATCTACTGCTGCTCTCTCACTTAAGATCCTTGCACATATGTTGTTGTTGTTGTTGTTAGGTGCCATCGAGTCGGTATCCGACTCGTAGCGACCCTCTGTACAACAGGGGAAACACTATTGTCAGTGCTTCTCTGCTGTTCATAGGGTTTTCAATGGCAGATTGATTTTTGGGAAGGGGTTGCCAGGTCCTTCTCCCAAACCTACAGCTTCTGGTGTTCCCAGGCGGTCTCCCATCCAGGTGCTAACCAGGCCTGACCCTGCTTAGCTTCCGAGATCTGACGGGATTGGATGCCACAGGGCTACTGCTGCAGGCCCTTGCACATATAGACATCATTAAATTAATGTCTTTGCTTATATCACTCAAATCTTTCTCCAGGGTTTCTTCCTGATAAAATAGCTCGGAACATTCAGAGGAAGATGAATCCAATTTTCCGAAAGAGGATAGCTGTGGACTATCTGGCACTTGAGACTCAGATTTTCTTGGCCTCTTGCTATTTTTCAGATCAGTTTTTACAAGGGGACTTGCCCTCATATTCTAGAAGCATGAACTTCCTTGCCAGCAGAAACACAGGTCTGATATTATAGAGTTATTTTTATACCAAATCTGTTGTCACCTGGGACATTGCGTACTTCCATTTTTTGAGGGTGTTTTAGATGTTGAGATAAGGGGAATTAAATATCACTTTCTAGATGATCTTCTTTTCACATGCTAATGCTGATGATCAGATAATAATTATCACATCAAGCTCAGATTGTGTTTATTTTCTGATTTCATCTCCATTGGGCTTTAAAGAAACCTACCAGAGGACTTTAATTGCAATATCAGCACTAGCAGTACTCTCTGAATCCAAAGCTATTGCTGGTGGGACAGTTCTCTATGTCTTGGTTGCTTTTCCAAAATCAGGTTGTTTAAGCTCCAGTTACTTACCAGTCTTCAATTCAAATGTGTAGTGTAACACAATTCAAATCCTAAGAGTAGATGTTTCTCCTGCCTCCCAAATATAGCTGTTATATTCTAGATATCATCACTTTATGAGCTTTCTTGCAGTCACATTATAAAAAAAAATAGGAAGACTCTCTCTCTTGCTTATTCATGTGTCATATACCAAGGTAAGACTATTTTTCAGTTTGTGTCAAAGTTTGCTATATTATTAATATCTTATCTTCCCCACAAAAATTACATTTTTTATTCCACTGATATTTGTCTAAAAAATTCATGATCAGAGATGACTTGGGGGTGTCATTTGCAAGAACAGTCACTGTGTGAGACCCTGAGACTCTACTTTGTATGTTGCAGTGTCTGCTACTCTTCACATTTTCATGATGCATTTTACTTATTGCTTTGCCAATGTGCAGCTCCATCAGTCCCAGGTTCTTTGCTGATCCTGGGGAAGTGTATCACTTGACACTCTTCTTTGTGTGGTGACTTCTCATGGCCCATAAACATAGGCTTGCCTCACTGCTTATCATGCATTGTAATTCTTAGCTGCTATTGCTTTATTCATATTAAGTAGGAATGATGCTCACTGTGTTTGACCTCTGGCCTCCCTAAAACTGACTTTTTCTTGATCTTTCTGGACTGGATCACTTTTCTCCTATTCTTGCTAGTATTAAAAATATTTCTTTTCCTTTGCCAAATTTTTTTTCTAATACTATTTCACAACATTGTTGCATTAGCTCTAACCAATAAGGTTTTGGCATTTTTTCTCATAGACCTCTCCTTTTGTGGATGCATAGAAACTGAGGAAGGGTGATGTTAGATCAAGGGAATATCAAATATAATCTTACATATAGCTAGAATGTAGCTTTTTCTAATGCTGAGGACTTTTTATGCACTATCCTACTATTTCAAGGAAGAATCATTTATTTGGGAATACGTGTTATACCTCATAAAATCTAGCTTTCTAAACTTTCAGTTTTCCTACTTCTCCACTCACCTTAACAGGCATGTTTATAACTATCTCAATAACGATAGTTAGTTGACATCAATTCTTCTCAAGGGACTCCTAAAAACTATGCAAATTATGTGGTGCCCCAAGAATTCCAAGTAAACAGGTTTAAAGCCTAGATGCCAGAGAAGAACTCTTTAGAAAATTGCTGTTGTTGTCAGGTGCCAAGTCATATCCAATTCATAGTGACCCTGAAGGCAACAGACAAAACACTACCTGACACTATGCCATGTGCCTGATCTTTTTATGCTTGAGCCCATTGTTGCAGCTGCTATGGTTCATCTCATCTCGAGTCATCCCATATCAGCAAAAGGAGGTCCCAGGGGCTTTATTCTATTCCTATCATTAAGGAGTACTCTACTTTGAGGAAGCTACTTTTCTCCAGTGGTTTCTTGAATGCCCTCTAACCTGGGGGGCTCATTTTCTAGCACTATATTTGACAGTGATTCTCTGGTATTCATAGGGTTTTCAATGGCTAATTGTTTCAGGGGTGGGTTGCCAGGTCTTTCTTTCTAGTCCGTCTTAGTCTGAAAGCTCAGCTGAAACCTGTCCAACATGGGTGGCCCTGCTGGTATCTGAAATGCCTGTGGCAAAGCTTTCAGCATCACAGCAACACCTAAGCCCTCACGGCACGACAAACTGAAAGACACATGGGGGCTTTGGAAAGTAGACAGGTAGAAATGGAAGAGAGCAACTGACTAATGATACATGTCTAAATTTCAGGTGGACCTTCACCCAAATTCTTTGCTATGTGAATATCAACTCATTCCAAGTCACCTAAAACATGTGTGAACTAAATAGGAGCCAGAATCATTGGCCATCATTACCCTCACATGTTTAGTTCCCTTTCCTGGCCTCATTTCTGTGATCTCCATGCAGTTCAGTCTTCTAAACTACAGATGTTTCATGGGTTTATATTGTTCTTTACTAGTACTCACTTTGAAAAATTAGGTCTTCTCCACCTCTCCTTCATCATAAGTACCATAGGATACATTAAGGGGCATACAAATGTGCAGCTTCTTAGATAAAGTGCTTTAAAGGAAGCACTTGGTAAATACTGATTTGTTTGTTGTTGGATGTGTAGCTAGGGACATGAATAGTTCTTCACTGATGAGAAGAACATGGTGAGTAAACATCTTCCTTACCACAATTTCTGGGAGTTTGTGTCATTTTATTTACAGAAGTTAGAATCTGGAATTGCTTTACAGTCAGTATAGTACTTTAAACAAATCTGCTCAAAAATTGAATAGTGATTTGTGGTTCTAGTCTTTCAAGTGATGTTGTTGTTGTTATTAGATGTTGTCGAATCTGTGTCCGACTCATATCAACCCTATGTACAACAGGCATATCACTATTGTCTGTGCTTCTCTGTTATTCATAGAGTTTTCAATGGCAGATTGTTTTGGGGGGAGTGGGTTGCCAGGTCATTTTCCCAAGCCTACCATTTCTGGTGTTCCCAGGTGTTCTCCCATCCAAGCACTAACCAGGCCTGACCCTGCTTAGATTCCAAGATCTGATGGAATTGGAAACCATATAATTCAAAACAGCTTTCTAAGATATTGACAAAAAGTAGAACCTAATTACTTAGGGACAGTAACTGGTGGTGGGTCTGGGGTCACCACTGATAAACAGAACCAAAGACAGGAAGAGAAATATAGAGATTTAAGGAGGATAAAAAGAAATTGGAATACACAGAGCAACTTTGTATGTGTCTACCATGTCTAACCATACAAGGACTTTCAGAGAGTGAAAGACACCATTTCAATTTGAAGATATGATCATTGTATAGCCAATGGTAACTACACAGAAAGGAATTATGAGAAGCACACCTTCTAACTAAACGAAGTTAACATAACACAAATCAACAAGTGTGGCATATCTATGGTGCTGATATTTTATTTTTCCCAGATGGTCACATTGCATAAGAGAAAGTTTTATTGGTTCCATGAGACAAGAGGATCATCTGGAAACACTTTGTTGTTGTTGTTGTTGTTGTTAGGTGCCGTTGAGTTGGTATCCAACTCATAGCGACCCTCTGTACAACAGGGGAAACACTATTGTCAGTGCTTCTCTGCTGTTCATAGGGTTTTCAATGGCAGATTAATTTTTGGGAGGGGGTTGCCAGGTCCTTCTCCCAAGCCTACAGCTTCTGGTGTTCCCAAGAGGTGTCCCATCCAGGTACTAACCAGGCCCGACCCTGCTTAGCTTCTGAGATCTGACGGGATCAGATGCCACAGGGCTACGGCTGCAGGCCAGAAACACTTTAGTATTATACTAAAAAATATTAGTATGGAAATTGGTAAGAGAACTCAGATTTCCATCATATCACAAAAAGAAACAGAAAAAAATCCATCATAAAGATGTTAGGCTTAATTTAGTTTCAAAAACATTTTCCATCATGCCAATGTACAACTTGTCACTTAGTTTTCAAATCATTCCTCATTCCTCTGATATCCTCTAACTTACTTTCTGTCTCTATGAATTTGGTTATCTTATTTTTTCATCTAGGTGGTATCATGCAATATTTGTCTTTTTGTTCTTGGCTTCTTTAATTTACCATAATGTTTTAGAGATTCATCTATATATCAGAACTTCATTTCTTCTTATGAGTATACATTTGTATTTTTGTATACATATGTATATTAGTGAAAATATATGTGATATATATATATGTGTGTGTGTGTGTATGTGTGTGTGTGTGTATATATATGTGTGTGTGAGTGTGTGTGTGTGTGTGTATATATATATTTTTTTCTTTTTTTTTTCTATGTGGGGCATGCGCCTCCTGGTCCGGCCTGGAGGTTTGGATGGGCAGCGCCACCACACACACAGATACTAAACATAATTAACTCGGGACCTTCAGGTGTGGGGTGCGGACTCCTGCCACCCTCCAGATGCCAGCAGAAATGGGAGAAAGAAAAATCCTCAGGCACTTTTGCCTTCCAGGGGCAAACACCTGTGTTGGTGGTCTCAGTGGTCAGAGGAGACAGTTCTTGCTTTGTTGGTGATCAGACAGAGAGTGGATTCTTTCCTTGTTGATGGTTGTGGTGGGGAGAGCTTTTTTTCCTCACAGAAGGTCCTGGTGAGAGCAGAAGAGCCGTTTTCTCATCAGTGGTCTGGGCAAAAAGGCAAAAAAGGATCTTGCTTAGCCGATGGTCTGGGCCTATGGTATGGGTCTATGTGATATATCTATATATACCACAATTTTCAAATGTATTCATATTCATCTCTTGGTGGACATTTGGGATATTTCTGCCTTTTGGCTATTGTGACTAGTGCTACTACAAGTATGTGAGTGTTAAGAGAGATAACTTAAATAAGAACAAGTCCATGCATGTTCATAGCAGCACTACTTAAAATAACCACAAGGTGGAAATAGTTTCTTCAGATTTTTTTATGCTGGAGTTTATTGGGAGTGTTGGACTTCTGAGTTTATAATTTTCATTAAATTTGAAAATTTTGTAAGCTATTTTGTCTTCTGCCCTTCCCTTAATAGAATCTAGTTACATGTATATTTCTAATATCTAGTTACATATACATTTCTAATATCAATGTCAGTTCCAGGTTCAATTTTTGGTGAATATTTATTTTTTATCTTTATTATCTGTCATATTTTCAAGCTTATTTTCAAGCCTGTAAATTTTTCCTTATTGGGAGAATAGATATTTTTGTGTATCTCTACTTATTCTTGAACTCTGTTCTAAGACTTTTTGTACTTGGAAATAGATTGATCCATTCGGGTCTTGATTTTATGACTTGTTAAGTGAGGCCAATCATATGACTGCTGTAATATCTTGATTCTAGGAACTCTTCTAGTTCCCTGCCATGAATTTTCCTTTTGGTCTAAGATATCCCTGTTTGTGTTTTTCTATTATTATCAATAAATTTATCATTTATTTTATTTTTATTAATAAAAGGCGGCAATCAGGTACAAACTATATTGACATATATATAGTTGTTAGGTGCCTTTGATTTGAATCCAACTTGTAATGACTCTAAATACAGCAGAACAAAGAATTACCCAGCTCTGTGCCATGCACATGATCTTTTTATGTTTGAACCCAATGTTACAGCCACCATATTTCTTCTCATTTTGAGTGGTGCCACATCAGTAAACGGAGATCCCATGGGCTTTACTCCATTCTCAGCATTATGGTCAACTGTACTTTCAGAAGACAACTTTTTCTCAGTAGTTTTTTCAATGCCTTCCAATCTGGGGAACTCATTTTCCAGCAATATATTTGATAGTGCTTCTCTGCTATTCATAAGCCTTTCAGTGGCTAATTATTTCAGGAGTGGGCCGCTGGGTGCTTCTCCCTAGTCTTTCTTATTCTGAAAGCTCAGCTGAAACCTGTCCACCATGGGTGGCTCTGGTGGTATCTGAAATACCAGTGGGATAGCTTTCAGCATCATGCAACATGCAAACTTCCACAGCATAATAAGCTGACAGATGCATTTGACATAGAAAAGATCCACTTAATTTTTTAATTATTATTGGCTAAAAGTATTGTTTTATCCAAACTTCTAGTGGTAGTCTTGATTGTGTTTGAAACCCTGATGAAAAGATGCAAAATTGCAATCTATTTGCATCTGGATGAGGTCTAGAGGATGACATGATAGGAATACCATTAGTTCACATAAAGAACAGAAAATTTCCCTTGGTTTCAGTGCTATAATTGGCAAAATCCCTTGCTGTTTATGACAAATATAACTGTAATCTAAATACATCATAAGAGATAGAAACCACAGGAGACGCATGTTCATTTTTGGCTTTGTTGTTGTTGTTGTTAGGTGCCGTGGAGTCGGTATCCGACTCATAACGACCCTCTGTATGACAGGGGAAATGCTATTGTCAGTGCTTCTCTGCTGTTCATAGGGTTTTCAATAGCAGATTGATCTTTGGGAGGGGGTTGCCAGTTCCTTCTCCCAAGCCTACAGCTTCTGGTGTTCCCAGGTGGACTCCCATCCAAGTACTAACCAGGCTTGACCCTGCTTAGCTTCCGAGATCTGATGGGATCGGATGCCACAAGGCTACAGCTGCAGGCCATTTTAGGCTTTATACACTATTAATATGATGAATGCTATTTGCTTGGCCCTCCTAAGACTCTCAAATTTGAAATCAAGCCCTACTGTGTTGTCCATAGTCCCTCCAAAATATCTCAATATACAATCATTGCAGGTCTCATTTATTTCACCTTGCTGTGTCTCTGTTTAGAAGTATTTTGTGATAAAAATGCAATAGACATTTATTGGCTATTTGACACTACCATGTGAGAAACTACAACTCTGACTTTGTAGAATGAAGCATCAGTAATTTAACAGATTAACATTACTAAGATCAAATGCACAGAAACCCTTGAGATGTAAGGTGAGGTTTTGTAGGGCACTGCCTAGAGAGGCAGTTCCCCCCAGGGCCTATCTAGGCTCCCTTGGAGGACTGAGGCTTGTTCCCCAGGCAGTCACCTTTGCCCTACATGCGGGAACTCAGGGTCATTGAGCTCCTGAAGATGGCTCTGGCATCTATTCCCTTGCCTCAGTCCCCTTGACACTGATTGGCTGTTTCCAAACCCCAGAACGGCTCCTGGTTGGACCATTCTGGAACCACCCTGATTGGCTACTTTTACAAAACCAAATTTGAATATCCCCTCTGAGTGGCCAAAACACATATGGGGTGACTGCCTCTGATTGGTCTCCGGCGAGCCCCAGAAGAGTATTTAAGGGTGGTACATGGAGCAGTCTGGGTCCATTCCATTGACCAGGACACACAAGGAAACAATAAATAACTGTTGGAGCAGAGTACTCGGAGTCTTCATTGGGAAGAAAACAAGCAAGGAGCTGCCGTGGGCAGAAGCCTCTGAGCCTGCCTTTCTCAAGGCTTCTCAGAGCAGCCATGGGTGGAAGCCTCCTTTCCAGGCTGTGTGGCTCCTGGGAGCCCAGCTCCCCTTCACCAGACAACAGGTCTTTGGCCGCCTGTTCCCACTCACGGCCGGAGAGAGTCCAGCAGCAGGGCGACGCCCCACAAGGTTTAGGTAGCTTTCAAGCTCCTTGACATTCTTTTGACGTGTATCATTATTTACTTTTCTATCATGACTTGGGGGCTGGGATATAGCTTAGTTGGTAGAGCACCACTCTGCCGTCTCTGAAGTTCGGAATTTGAGTCCAAACACCCCAAAATGGTAGAAGGACTTGGAAATCCACTCCCGAGGCAATTCGGAAACACTGAAAACCCTATGAGGGTTGCTATGAGTCGGACAAGACTCGACGACACCTAACAATAACAAAAAGATCATGACATCATCATAGAATTATGTTTTATGAAAAAGTTTTCCATGATAGTTTAAGAGTAAGAAAAAAAGCTGGGCACTGTGGCACATGCCTGCAATGACAGCATCTTGGGAGGCAGAGTCAGGAGCATCATGAGTTTGAGGGTAGAGAGTCAGCCTGTGTAACTTAGCAAGACCTTAACTCAAAACAAACAACAACAACAAAAAAAATGGGCTGAGGGTACATCCACAAAAACACTTGCAGAAGTATCTGCAAGGCCCTGGATTAAACACACAAGTACTGAAAAAAATTAATTTTACTGCCTTGTCTCTTCACAGAATGTTTCTATTTAAGGGATAGACTAAGGCTGGATTTTTAAAAATTATGTACATAGTAGTCTAAATCATGGCCCAAGAAAATGTTGAGAGTTCACTGAAATGTTATTCCATCTAAAATTGAAATGTGCCATATAGAAATAAAGAGACTTCTTTGAATTTTGGAGAAGAAAAATTTTAAAAAAGATGAGAGAAATAACATAAATACAAAAATCTATTAAACAATTAAAACTCTAGAGCCAGGTGCGGTGGTGCATGCCTGTAATCCCAGAGGCTTGGGAGGCGGAGACAGGAGGATTGCAAGTTCAAGACCAGCAGCAGTCTTCATAATTTAATGAGACCCTGTCTCAAAAAAAAAAGAAAAATGGGTTGGGGTGCAGCTCAGTGGCCCAGCACTTGTAAAGTACGCAAGTGTGAAGCCCTGGGTTCAAACCCCAGTACCAAAATAAATAAATAAACAAATAAATAAATAAATCTCTGACTTCTAGTAATAGAAACTTTTTACTACTAAAATTGAGCAATTTTTATCTGGGAAATGAAATGAATGGAAAAATAAGTGACCATAAACATGCCTAGTAAATAGCTTGTTAGATGACAGAAGTTAGAGTCAAAATGATCTTGACAGGATAGAAAATTGAGCCTAATTTTACCATTTCACCAGATACAATTTATGTCACAAAATGCAAAACTCATTTTGTGTGTTTGGACTATTTCATTTCACAAAATGTCCCCAAGTTCCATTCATTTTTCAGAAAGTGGCCAGATATCATCCTTTTGATATCTAAATAGTGCTTCACTATATATTTGTGCCATATTCTTTTTCTTCACTAATGGACACCTAGTTTGAATCTGGATCTTGGCTATTGTGAATAGTACTGCAATAACCGTCAGACAATAGGTATCTCTTTGGCATGCTGATTTTAGTCCAAGAAGGTCATATCTTAATAATCGTGGAATTTTTTTTCCTTTTAAGCCTCAGAAATCTCATAGTATGGTCATCTAGCCAACTCTTCCAAATGAATTTGAACTCTAATATGGGAAGAAAACACTAATTCATCCCTGAATTATTATATATAGTGAATTCCCTGGCTCTTTGTCATCTACATCTCTATGTTTTGCTCTCTCATACAGACAGCAAAATAAAAGAAAGGCATAAATTGATATAGTTCTATGCTACACTATGCCTACGTTATCTTAAAGTAACAAACCAAGCCACAAATAAAAGTTTGATTTATTTGGAGGTATGTGCTGTTTAACTACTCAACATAATTCCTGTTTAACTACCTCCCATGGTGTTTTCATTACAAGACAATGGCTGAGATCTTTGAAGTGGAGCTTGTGTATCACTTACATTCCAGCATGAATGGGTATTAATATATTGATTTGAAGGTAGCATTGAATCTATTAAAAGAATCATTAAGATTTAAAGCTGATTCTTCTATGCATACTAAAGCTCAGTTGTAAGACCCAATTCACCTGAGTTGAATGAACATAAAGCAAAAATGATACCTGTAAATGCACATTTAGAAAAAGAACCAAGCTATATAAAATACCAAGGCTACCAAAAATGTATACACATTTTAAGAAATGTTATCTGTGTACTGCTTCTGAAGTCGAATTGAACTAAAGTTGCAAAGTATATTGTGACATTTGCTCATATGATGGCATTTATCAAATGAATGTGTGCATATGAAATATTCTTGAAACAATAAAATAGAAAGTTTCTTTCCCAAGATGTGTAGATTTTTTGGCATTTTTTGTACATAAGACTGTTACATTGCACTATTAGACATTTACTTGTTGTTGTTGTTAGGTGCCGTCCAGTCGAGTCCGACTCATAGCGACCCTATGTACAGCAGATCGAAACACTTGCCGATTCTGTGCCAGGCAAACCATCTTATTTATGTTTAAGCCCATTGTTGCAGACACTGTGTTAATCCATCTGGTGGAGGGTTTTCCTCTTTTCCGTTGACCTGCCACTCTTCCAAACATGATG
>VMDO01015553.1:0-50767 GCA_007922755.1 Pedetes capensis
AGAAATATTTTATTTTGCTTTAAAATGAAAAATGTGTTCAATAAAAAATTATACAAAGATGTGCTATGAATCTTTTCAAAGTAAGCTACTTATTTCATTTCAATTATTTAATGGTTGATTTCATATTCATTGTAGTAATGGATAAAACAAATAATTTTTTTCTTCAACTTTTGTATGAAGATAAATGATTAAGGAGTCAGGAAGAGAGATTTGATCCCCAATTAAACTTGAATGATTTCACTCACTTGATAGCCCTACAGATATGAATTTTGGAGATTCTGGTGGGGAGGAACTATGAAATATTATCCTTGACTTCAGAGATAATTACTGGTTATTGGAGAGCATCTGTACATAAGGAAGTAGGAATTGCCTAGTACTAGAATAAAGGAATGAAATTCCCATTAAAATCCTAATGGCAGACTTTGCAGAAGTAGAAAACAAAAAACAAAATTCACATGAAAATGCAAAAGGCCACATTTAGCCAAAACAATCTTAAGCTAAAACACTCAGCAGGCACGATCACAATACTTGACTTTGAACTATACTACAGGGCTACAGTAGCACATGTAGCTTGATAGTTGCACACAAATAGGCTTGAAGACCAATGGAATAGAATTTAACACCGAGAGATATACCCACAAAACTACAGCCACCTGATCTTTGACAAAGGGGCTAAGAATGATCAATGAAGAAAAGATAGCCTCTTCAACAAATGGTGTTGGGAAAATTGAATATCAATCTGCAGAAAAATGAAAATAGACGTGTATCTCTCAATTTTCATGGGAGTCAACTCAAAATAGATAAGGGACCTCAACATGAAACCAGAAACCTCAAAATGACTACAAGAAAATATAGGAAACACACCCCAACACATAGGCATAGGAAAATATTTGCTTAACAAGATTCCAGTCACCAAGGAAATGGCACCAAGAATTGACAAATTGGATCATATGAAATCAAAAAGCTTCTATACAGCAAAGGAAATCATTAACAGAGTTAAGGAAGAGATTGATGAATGGGCGGAATTCTTCACATCCTACATATCCAACCAAACTAATTTCTGGAATTTACAAAGAAATCAAGAAAGCAAATCTCAAGACAACAAAAAACTCAGTAAATAAGTGGGTAAAGGAAATGAACAGATATGTCTCAAATGAAGAATTCCATAGGGCTAAGAAACATGAAAAAATGCTCAATATATGTAGCTATTAGGGAAGTGCAAATGAAAACAACTCTGATATTCCATCTAACTCCAGTAAGAATGGCCAAGATCAACAAAACAAATAATAGAAAATACTGGGGGAGATGGGGAGAAAAAGAAACACTTTTGGTGGGACTGTAAGTTCAACCACTTTGGAAATCAATATGGAGATACCTCAGAAAACTAAATATAGAATTGCCATAGGACCCAGTGAAACCACTCTTGGGAATGCACCCAAAGGGAGACAAGTCATGATACCCAGAGACACCTGCATCTCCATATTTAATGCAGTACTCTTCACAATAGCAAGGATATGGAACCAACAAAGATGTTCATCAAAAGAAGAATGGATTAAAAAAATGTTGTACATATACACAATGGAATATTACTCAGGAATAAAAATGAATGAAATAATGTTATTTGCAGCAAAATGGATGGAACTGGCAAATATCACCTTAGTGAACAAACACATGCTCAAAAAGAGAAATGTCTTATGTTTTTACTCATGTGGGAGATGAATCTTACTTGAAGGAAAAGATTGTACATAAGTAGATATATAAAAATGAACAAACTTAGCTAAGAAGGAAAGATAAGCAGAGTAGCAAGAAGGAGAGAGGGGACTAGTAAAGAGAAGGAAAGGTTGTGGAAGGTGGGGGGAATCAATGTAAAGGGATAAAGGGGGAGAGGATAATCTCAATGTAAATGATGCAACTTCATGAGTACATAGGAAAAAGGAGAATGTAACTCATAAATGCAAATGAGTTTTATTACATACTAATCAAAAGATTCCATAAACTTTGTAAGTTGAAAATGTAACCAAGAGTGATGTGCAACCAAGTTGAATAGTGGAAAACAAAGTGGAATATAGCAAAGTGGAAATAGCAAAGGCTGTATTACTTTGTACCCCACCAACTTTTATTAATAAAAGCAAAAAAGAAAAGAAATGTTTACAAAACAAATCACAATGAGCTATGGATGGACAGATTGTGTTCACTTAAAGAAAAAGGGAAGACCTCATGGAAGTTTCCACTTATGGGAATAGACAAGCAGGCGATTTGAAATGAGGGTATTGTCAAGAACTAGGAAATTTAGACGGTAATTTTGTTGGCAGGGTTTCCACCTCTTCCTTAGCTTCTTGAGCATATAACTGAGTATATATAGCCTGCATATTTTCCTCTTTGAATACTAAGTTGAATGTTCTTAATACACATTTGGCGAATGAGCAAGTGGGTTACCCCTGGTTCAGAAAAAGCACTTTGCAGTTCATGCATGGAATGGGAGAGCAGATGAGTGGTATTGGCCGAAGCCAGATAAAGGACTCCGAATTTTTACATAAGAAGTTTCAACTTCATTAAAAGTCATGGAGAAGAAATAGAAGTTTATGGAGTACAGAAGTGTCACAGACATTTCTGGATAGAATTATTCTAAACAGCTATCAAGTATAACGTGAGTACAACATGACAATTACTTGTTTAAGATATGTCTATACCTAACAATGCCTACAGCCATACCACTGTAACATCCAATCTTGTCAGATCTGGGAAGCTAAGCAGGGTGGAGCCCAGTTAGTACTTGGATGGGAGACTGCCTGGGAACACCAGATACTGTAGGCTTCAGAGAAGGACCCGGCAACCCACTCCTAAAAATCAATCCACCATTGAGAACCCTATGAATAGCAGAGAAGCAGAGAAGCAGAAGAACTGACAAGGGTTTCACCTGTTATATGTAGGGTCACTGTGAGTTGGATACCAACTCAACAGCACCTAACAACAACAACCAACCTAACAATAACAAACACGTGTATAATGTGTACATACAAAATTTTAAGGTAAATGTATATTCCATGTTACGCTTAGAAGTCTGAATTATGTCCATTCAGCATTCAAAAATTAGAGGGAAAATGGTTTCACACAGAAGTTCAACTGGGGTTACTAGGAACTTTTATTCTCATTTTGGTAATTGATTCTGTGGTTTTTGCAAAATTAAAATTATCCAGTCTTATTTTTTGATTTATAATGCTATGAATCTTCTGTTTGAGGTTCACATTTACTTTTGACTCCATTTTCAAATCCCTTAAACATTTACCAAAACATCATTATTACATATACCTGAACTTTCTTGTTGTTAGGTGCCGTCGAGTCGAGTCTGACTCATAGTGACCCTATGTACAGCAGATTGAAACACTTCCCAATTCTGTGCCAGGCACACAATCTTATTTTCTTACTATGACTCTATAAATGGAGAATTCACTCGGTGACACAGTCTTAAATGTCCCTGTTTATATTTCAGCTACTCAAGCATGCACTTATTAAAAATTATGTATACACAGCCAACGTTAGTGAATCCCCCAAACATATTGCAGGCACATCATATTTCACTCGCAGAAACAACGGAGTACTCGCTGTCACTGGTGTTGTTCGAAGATAAATTATTGAACCACAGAAGTCATGAGATGAATCGTAACCCAGCGATTGCATTTTATCCCTGAAGGTGCTGTGGCACTGTCAGTTAGACTCCAGTGAGCACAGCTTAGTTTTCATTTCTAACAGCACTGTTGTCACTGTTGACATCTCTACCCACGTTGGAGAGGCAGATTCTTTCCAGGAGACCCACAGGGCTGAACTCAATGCACATTGTGTTCTTATTCCCCGCATCTGTGCTTCAGAGTGGTATTTGGGGAGGTGTCAACTGAGCTCAGCATTTGAAAGAATAACTTATGAGTAAAAATGCATATATAAACATATATCGGTAAGAAAAAACTAACATAATCCGTAATACATCCAAATCAGTTCCCCAAATACAGTAAGGATTTAGAAGCCCTACAAAACACAGGTTCAAATGCAATGCTATGGAGTCACAGTAGAAAAACAACACTTCAATCCAATCAGGATATCAAAAGAAGTTGTGTCTGTATTAAGGCCACTGCACTTCAATATGAGTTTCAAATTTGGCACCAAATTCGTTTGTTCATTTGGTTTTGACAAGCTCTGGTGTTTGTTACACAGCTGAGGGATGTTACTGCCCTTGAATCAAGTGGCAATTTACACAATGCCAGGGACAAAGAACAGATATTTAATTCAACTTGCAAACATTTTACTGGTCTTCATTGGGCTTAGAAATGTGTATCTGGGTAACAGTTCTGTTTAAAAGGTGTCATTTATTGATATGTAGGAATTGAAGCTTCAGAATCAACACGTGCCACCATAACTGTTCATTTTCACACAATAACGACATCACAACAGTCAAGGCAACTCAAACCAAATTTGGAGCACCTAACCTGGACCATGAGTGCCAGGCTGGAGGGCGACAGCAAGGTGGGATCCAGTGCTGCCTTCCAGTTCAGCTCATACCTTGGCTGGGCTTCTGTAGGCTAAGGGGGGCCAGGAAGCAGGACCCAGGGCTTCAAAGCCAGGGCCAGGAGCAGCTGCGACCCCGTACCATGCCATTCCTTAGTCCGAGGCCAGCCAGAGTCCACACAGCAAGGTAGCTGCTAAACTGGGTGCATCCTAAAGGCATCTTTCTTGGGTCTATGAAGCACATTGCATTTTATGCACTGCCCTTCCAAACCACAATAGCTTCACTAAACAGAAGCATATTGAGACAAGTCACCCAGATGGTGAATGGGTTTGAATCCATTCCATTCCACATAAAGCAAACTCAAATGGGCAGCATGTGACAGAGAATAGGACAGGCAGAAGGCGAGGATAGGTGGTGGTTGATAGGTGCCATCGGGTCGGCATCTGACTCATAGTGACCCTATGTACAATAGGCAAAACACTATCATTGGTGCTTCTGTACTATTCATAGGGCTTTCAATGATGGATTGATTTTTGGGAGTGGATTGCTGACTCCTTCTCCCATGCCTACAGTAACTGGTGTTCCCAGTTGGTCTCCCATCTGAGTACTAACCAGGCCCGACCCTGCTTAGCTTCCAAGATCTGACGGGATTGGAAACCACAGTGGTGTGGCTGCAGGCAAAAGTTGTGTAATGGAGAAAAAGCAAATGCTATACTACTCTGTACCCCACCAATATTTATCAATAAAGGAAAATAAAAGGGGAAGGTTAGATGATTCTATCCAGGGAAGTTGGGGAAATAGATGTCAGACAGGATGGACACCAGTTTGTTAGATGGAGAATTACACGATCCTAGGATGAGGAAACAGGGATTTCAAATGACTAGTGGTGTGAAGCCTGCAGCCATAGCCCTATGGCATCCGATCCAGTCAGATCCCGGAAGCTAAGCAGGGTCAGGCCTGGTCAGTACTTGGATCGGTGACTGCCAGGGAACACCAGTGCTGTAGGCTTGGGAGAAGGACCTGGCAACCCACTCCCAAAAAGCAATCAGCCATTGAAAACCCTATGAACAGCAGAGATGCACTGACAATAGTGTCTTGCTTGTTGTACGCAGGGTGACTATGAGTTGGATACCGACTTGATGGCACCTAATGACAACAGTGGTGTGAAGTTGCAGCATGTGCCCTAGGAATAATGAGTGACTTGGCTGAGGCTGTTTTGAATGAATGGAGCCCAGGGAGGATAGGAGTATGAGGCTGGCCTGGCACTTGGACTGGACTATCAGTCTTTGCACACCACAGAAAGATATCTGGCCATGATGCTGTAGAAACTGGGAACATTTCAGAGGTTACTTGAATTTATTTAATGAAATCAATAATCTTCACAAAGCTGGAGTTAAATGGAGAGAGGAAAACGACGCATTCTCCTGCTGTTTCTCAAATGAATGATATTTTGAAGGAACATTAACTTACTTAGCAGCTAAGACGAGGATCTGTTCAATTTAACAAGGTGTTATCACGATCTAGACAAGTTGTTCTTTCATGAGACTACTTACGTTTCTATTCTAAAAACTTAAATTGTATGTGCAAGAATGTAACTCTGAACGTAATGAGCTAGCAGAGGTATGAGGCCTTCTACAAATCTGTTCTGAAGCTGACTGCTGGAAAAGCAAGCTATAAAAAGCAGTTCTCTTTCCATTTTTGCTTGTTGTTGTTAGGTGCTGTCGAGTCAGTATCTGACTCATAGCGACCCTCACAGGGTTTTCAATGGCTGACTGTTTCGGGATTGCCTTGCGAGTGGATTGCCAGGCCCTTCTCCCATTTTTGCGGTGCTGGGAATTGAACTCGAGACCTCAGAGACTACAGCGCAGCGCTCTACCAACTGAGCTAAATCCCAGCCATCTTTGCTAGGGGATTCTTAAGATGGTGAGAAGAGCCGTGGGATAAAATGAATCTGCCAGCCCTTAGCAGTGGGAATGCTGAGCAATGCTGCTTAACCTGGAGACATGTAAATCACCATGTCCCTGTTAGATGCCCTGGAGTCAGATCCAACTCATAGGGACCTGATGTACAAGAGAATGAAACACTCCCCAATATTGCCATACCAGGCACTATGTCAGTGCTTCTCTGCTATTCATAGTGTTTTCAATGACTGGTTGGCTGTTTCGGGATTGCTTTGGGAGTGGATTGGCATGTCCTTCTCCTATGTAAATCACCATGGAATGATGCAATTTGGGATCTGAGCACACACACTCCCTCAGGGCCAATCCTTCTCCTCTGAGGGGTTTAACAACCCAGAGAACAATTACACTTAAAGATGCAAGCCTCTCAGGAGGATTGCAAGTTTGAGACCAGTGGCAGTCTGAGTAATTTAGCGAGACCCTGTCTCAAATAGTTAAAAAAAAAAAAATGGCTGAGGGTGCAGCTCAGAGGTCCAGCCCTTGCAGAGCATGCAGGTGAGAGGCCCTAGGTTCAACCCCCAGTACCACAAAAAATAAATAAAAAAGATGCAAGCCTCTGCCAGACCTGTAAGTCCATACATGTGGATACATGTTTGCTTTTAGCAGTCCTAGAAGGTTGAACCCAGGGCCTCATTTATGCCACACAAGTGCATTGCCACTGAGGTGTACTCCCATCTCCTTTTACTTTTTATCTAGAGACAGACTCTAAGTTGTGCAGGCTGCCTCTGCCCTCTAACCTGTGATCCTCCTCTTCAGCCTCTTGAGTTGCTGGAATTACAGGCAGGCACCACTGCACCTGGCAGTAGAGTCCATATTCACAAGTTTCTGATTGCCAGTACGTTTTGGTTTTCTGGGCGGAATAAGGAATTTTATTTTTCTTAGACTCGATGAAGCCTAGTCCTGCTGTTTTTAATCGACCTTGAAGTAAAGGCTACTTAAAGAGCTCCTTTGAAAAATGCAGCCATAATTATTCACGACTGTGGAAATGATTCAGTTAAGATCTGAGGCGATGCCTCATGTTTTAAGAACTGGGGACAAAGGATGTGTTTGAAAAGCCTGAAGCCTAAGGAGGCTTGTGTTCGTAGTGACGTAGTGACGTGGTGTTTCTGCCCAGCACCTCCCCTGATGGAGTGTGCGTGCTGAGGGGCAGCGGTCATGGACGCTGCTTTTGCCACGTGCACCTGTGCTCCTGGTATGGCCGCCTGGATTAGAATTGAGTCCCACGGGCAGCCACTGTGGGGTCTGGCAAACAGGTGTACCACGTTGTGGAGTCTGATGAGGGCGCTGGTCCCTTTTTTTTTTTTTTGCTGTTCAGATGATCTCCCTCTGGTTCTTCCGTGACAGTAGTCCCACTGGCAAATGATTCAGGCCATAAAGCTGGCCTGGCATAGAAAACTTACCGCAATTTGACTAGATCCAAAGACATAGCTTGTGAGGGACTTACGGACAGAGGTTGTTGTTAGGTGCCATTGAGTCGGTATCTGACTCATAGCTACCCTCTATACAATAGGGGAAACACTATTGTCAGTGTTTCTCTGCTGTTCATAGGGTTTTCAATGGCAAATTGATTTTTGGGAGGGGGTTGCCAGGTCCTTCTCCCAAGCCTACAGCACCTGGTGTTCCCAGGTGGTCTTCCATCCAGGTACTAACCAGGCCCGACCCTGCTTAGCTTCCGAGATCTGATGGGATCGGATGCCAGAGGCATACTACAGAATGCATACATCTGGCCCCCAGAGGTCACAGGAACAGCCTGCGGGCTGAGTGACAGGCCTTTGCAACACACGTGCTCATTTGTCCAACATACAGCTACTCAGCCTGAACTAGGGGAGATGCTAATGCCCTGGGTCAGTCGCCACCCAGTACAAATGAAAGAGCCAGAAGTGACATACAGCCACGAAGAGGAGCCACCTGGGCAATTCAGAGTTTTCTAGCAGCACCAGGTGTGGTGGTGCACGCCTATAATCCCAGCGGCTCAGGAGGTGGAGGCAGGAGGATCACAAGTTTATGACCAGAGGCAGTCTGCATAACTTAGCGAGACCCTGTCTCAAAAGTAAAAAAAAAAAATGGGCTGAGGGTGCAGCTCAGTGGACCAGCACTTGCAAAGCATGCAGGTGCCAGGCCCTGGGTTCAACCCCCAGTACTGAAAATAACAATAATAATAATTTTCTACTAGCCACATGTGATAAAAGGATAAAGAAATAGGGAGTTAATTTTAGTGATATATTTTGTTTAGCCTAAAACCTCCCACATATTATTTTAGCACATAATCAATAAGGAAACGTTACTGATGAAACATTCTGCCTCTTTGTTTTTTCCCATGCCTTTTTTTTAAAACTAGAACATGGTCAGTGTGTGGCAGGGGTAATTTGGACCCAGCACATTTCCACTGGTCCATAGGCACCTGTGGCCAGCGCCAGTACACCTGCAGTACGGATACAGAAAGATGAGCCATGCACAGTCTGTGCTTGCCCTATGACGGCTGTGAATCCTAACCCAGCCTCAGGTTTATGATACCATGCTACATTGGTCTTTTTCTTCCTTCTTAACCCCATGGCCCGAGGTTCCATATCCCACATCAATACTACGCTTACCTAGTAAATTCTCACCCATGCCTCAGTCTCAGCTCAAACGGAACTTACTCAAGGACATCTTTCGTGATGGCCCTGACGCCTCACACTCCTCCCAAACCACCACTGCAGATTTGATGCCTACACACACACACACACACACACGACCAAAATCCTGTTCCTGTGTTTCCTTATCATAGGTTCTCAAAGCAGTGTGTCACTTTTAATATGTATCCCAGTTGCCTCCATCGGTATTTGCAAGAGTGATGAGAACTGACCAGTCACTGCTCCGTGAGGGGAGGTTGTGAATCTGTGTCTTGGAAAGCTTCTAGAGTACAGCACACACTCTACATGATTACGTTGAAGGAGGGAGTGAATTTCTTCCTCCCAGACTGAGCCTGTTCCTCTCCTTAAATGAGCTTGAGAGTCTGTGTTGCTTGTCGCCCAAAACAGGGTGCACAGAATATTTCCTACCAACTACCTCGTTGTTGTTGTTGTTAGTTGCTGCCAAGTCATGTCCAACTCATTGTGACCCTTGTAGGGTTTTCAATGGCTGATCATTTTGAGATTGACTTGGGAGTGGATTGCCATGTCCTTCTCCCATTTTTGCAGTGCTGGGAATCGGACCTAGGACCTCAGAGATTGCAGAGCAGTGCTCTACCAAATGAACTAAATCTCAGCCCAAAAGTTAGTTATCATACAAAAAGGAAAAGCAAAATAAAGTTTGTCTCAGAACATTTTTATATCTATATATCCACAGGAGCTATTTCTTTTTCATACTTGGAAGACCAACCACAAGGAGATTTACCATGAATCTCACTAAGCTTAAGCATCTGTACCCTGTGAGTTCTAGGCACCCCCTTCTAGAGAGAAAAGATCAGGTTACATTTGAGGATAAGTATTTCTGGAGATCACCCCACGAGAGCTCAAGAAATAAGAGATTCCAGTGTCCAAGGCACCAGGGATTTGTTGCAATTTTTTTGTCTTATTCTAAATAAAGATTATTTTACGCCTAATTCTTTATTTGTAACTTTGTATTTTTAAGGGATTTCCTCATCTCCAATTTGTATGAGTCCTTAGGTATTACAAAGCCTGGATCCACCCCTGTTGAGAATATGACAGGTTTCATCCTTTGATCATTTTGGGTATTAGGAAAAAAAATTCAATCCTCTCCCAAAATTTAGACTATAGTTCTTAATATGTTTACCTTTCATGTCAAGGTGAAGGAGTCAGCACCAAATAGATGGCAAACAGGTTAGCAGTGCCACATTTCATGGCAAAGTGAAAGACAATGTGTGGGGGAGGCAGAGCCCACTGTTTTTTACCACAACCCCAAACACCAGGCATATCACAAGGCTAACACCTGACTTCCCCTGAGTGAACTGTATTCTGCTTTATTAGGTTAACCTCATTTGTCAGATATATATACTATATTCATCATATATATATATACATATATATAATACATATATATATACATATATACACATACACATACACACATACTATATAGTATACTATATATAGTATATATATTATACTATCTATATATACACTATATATATACATACTATATAGTATGTTGTTGTTGTTGTTAGGGGCCGTTGAGTCGGTATCCAACTCATAGCGACCCTCTGTACAACAGGGGAAACACTATTGTCAGTGCTTCTCTGCTGTTCATAGGATTTTCAATGGCAGTTTGAATTTTGGGAGGGGATTGCCAGGTCCTTCTCCCAATCTTACAGCTTCTGGTGTTCCCAGGTGGTCTCCCATCCAGGTACTAACCAGGCCCGACCCTGCTTAGCTTCTGAGAGCTGACGGGATCGGATGCCACAGGGCTACAGCTGCAGGCACTATATAGTATAGTGTGTATATATAAAATATATAGTATATTATATGTACTATAGTATATATATTTAGTATAGTATATATAATATATATATACACACACATATACACACAGTGTACGTGTGTGCGTGTGTGTATGTGTGTGTGTGTGCGTGTATGGTTGAGGTAGGGGAAATGAAGATCGGAAGCACAGACTCCAAGATGTTTTGGGATTAAAATATATTAATGCATATAAATTTAACAGTATACTATAAAACTTATGCCTGCAGCCATAGCCCTGTGGCATCCGATCTCATCAGATCTCAGAAGCTAAGCAGGGTCAGCCTGGTTGGTATTTGGATGGGAGACTGCCTGGGAACACCAGGTGCTGTAGGCTTGGGAGACTGACCTGGGAACCCACTCCCAAAAATCAATGCACCATTGAAAACCCTATGAACAGCAGAGAAGCCCTGACAATAGTGTTTCGCCTGTTGTGTGTAGGGTTGCTATGAGTCGGATACCAATTCAACAGCACCTAACAACAACATAAAACTTCTGGTACAAATTTTTGGTATGCATTTCATTCATTCATATATTCATTCAGTCATTCATTCATTCAGCAGTGGATCCCCTCTGTTTCCAAGGAGTGTGATAAGTGCTGCTGAGGTAATGCAATGCCCTCCCCCAGACCCATTCCAGTGATGGCTATACTACTATAGAAGTTCAGACAAGAAATGAGAACCCTGTTGACATCATGGAAATATTTTCCAGACAGGGTCATCTTGCAATAGAAAATCAAGGAGAGGAAGGATGTGCACAGGGAACAGGGAAAGAAACAGGATTCTAGGGAAGAACATTACTATCAAAGTAATGTTACTAAGACAAGCCGATTTTGTTCTTCATCATTATCACATTTAAAAACACAGTTTACCTATCCATTCTAATGTAGATGGATTGTGGGTTGTTTCCTGTTTGGGGATACTGTGGTATCCAATCCCATCAGATCTCAGAAGCCAAGCAGGGTTGGGCCTGGTTAGTACTTGGATCGGAGACCACCTGGGAACACCAGAAGCTGTAGGCTTGGGAGAAGGACCTGGCAACCCCCTCCCAAAAATCAATCTGCCATTGAAAACCCTATGACAGCAGAGAAGCAATGATGATAGTGTTTCTCTTATTGTACAGAGGGTTGCTATGAGTTGGATACTGACTCGACGGCACCTAACAACAACAACAACAACAATGCTTAACCACATGCCTGCAGCAGTAGCTCTGTGGCATCCAATCCCGTCACATCTCAGAAGCTAAGCAGGGTCAGGCCTGGTTACTAAATACTTGCATGGGAGACTGCCTGGTAACACCAGGTGCTGTAGGCTAGGGAGAAGGACCTGGCAACCCACTCCCCCCCCAAAAAAAAAAAATCAATCCGCTATTGAAAACCCCATGAACAGTAAAGAAGCACTGACAATAGTGTCTTGCCTGTTGTACATAGGGTCGCTATGAGTTGGATACTGACTCCATGGCACGTAACAACAACAACATGTTAACCACCTAGTCTATGAATCATTTTCCTGTTCCTTTCACTTTTTTATATCTTTTGCATTCTATGATTTTTATTACTTTGTTGAAACTTTTCACCATATTCCAGGGCCATGCAATGTACCTAGGTATGTAATTCAGTGAATATAACTTTATGAGGATAACAGATTTACAGTGTAAGAAGCACCCCACAGGGCCTACTGCGAGGCTCCTATTTATTCTGACTTTTCATGTTCGTCCTTTGTGTCCTCTCCTCTTGGCCTGGGGATCAGAAACCTGGGACTGAGCTGAGCCAGGAGGCCAGAGAAAGTCCCCTCTTGAAAATGAAGCCTGGGTGTAGATGAGTTTGATATATCGCCTCCCCTGCCCTGTTAATCCTCACTGTTGTTGTTGTTGTTGTTGTTAGGTGCCGTCGAGTCGGTATCCGACTCATAGTGACCCTCTGTACAACAGAGGAAACACGATTGTCAGTGCTTCTCTGCTGTTCATAGGGTTTTCAATGGCAGATTGATTTTTGGGAGGGGGTTGCCAGGTCCTCCTCCCAAGCCTGCAGCTTCTGGTGTTCCCAAGCGGTCTCCCATCCAGGTACTAACCAGGTCCGACCCTGCTTAGCTTCCGAGATCTGACGGGATTGGATGCCACAGGGCTACAGCTGCAGGCATAATCCTCCCTGTTAAGTAGCTTTAATTTTGCATCATCTCTTCTTTTTGCCATGCAACCATAACGCTCTCCTAGAGTGCTAACAGCTTTTGCTAGAGAAAATGAAATAACTGTTCCATAACCCTTAGAGATGCAAAATGGGAATACACAACAGGCTGGAAACAGATAAGTTAAAAACTTAAATAAAGCACCAAGGTCAGAGACTGAAGTTTGTTTATTATAAATGACTTAATAAAAGAGATTAAAAAACAAGTGCTTGTAACTACTCCCAGAACACAGCTCCTGCCATAAAAATAATGATTAAATCCAACAATGGGCTCAAAATCCCATTTTATTCACTGTAATAATAGATAGGGTTTTAAAATCATTTTTATGGAAGCACAAATTGCTCAGTGAATGGAAAGTTGCAGAAAATCTCAGACTGCAAAATGGGCCTTGGCTCTCTGTAGTGTTAGTTTAAGAGCACATGGTAGGTGGCCATCCCGCAGAACTTCTCCATGCTGGTCCACCTGCCCAGACCCGCAGAGAGATGATCCACCTTAGATGGAGATGACGAAATCAGCATTGTCTTTATAACTTTTTGCAAATTAGAAAATTAAAGAGATGGTCTCTAGGGTCCCATAGCTTTGTATGTTGGAAATACTTTCAGGCACATTAAAACAGTAGTAACTCTTCCCCTGGGTGGACAGTCCTGCTTGGCATTCAACGCTTACCCCTGGCCAGGAAGTCCTTGAGCAGTAAATAACCCATGCAACTGTGAAGATGATCTTGGTCTCAGATGTCTAATGGACGAGACCCTTCCCACAAACCAAGACTTGTCTTCTGCAAAGTCTATTGAACTTTGTTGTTATTCAGTGTCCTCAAGTTGTATCTGACTCATAGCAACCCTCATAGGGTTTTCAATGGCTGATTGTTTCAGGATTGCCTCAGGAGCGGATTGTTATGTCCTCCTTCCATTTTTGCAGTACTGGGAATCGAACTCAAGACTTCAGAGACTGCTAAGCATCACTCTATCAACTGAGCTAAATCCCAGCCCACTGAAGTTTAGAGAACCTTGTTATTGTTGTTAGGTGCTGTCAACCGACTGAGTGATTCTACATACAGCAGGTGAAACACTATTGTTAGGGCTTCTCTGCTATTCATCGGGTTTACAATAGCAGATTGATTTTTGGGAGTGGGTTGCTGGGTCCATCTCCCAAGCCTACAGTACCTGGTGTTCCCAGGCAGTCTCCCATCCAAGTACTAACCAGGCCCGATCCTGCTTAGCTTCTGAGATCTGACAGGATCAGATGCCACAGGGCTATGGCTGCAGGCCTAGAGAACCTTAATAAGTCGCTAATTCTCCTCTCTCAATTCATACTTTGAATGCATCTGGAAAATGCTGCTTTTCTTCATTTTTCTGGATCTCAAGATATCTTTGGAGCTCCACTTCAGACAGCTCAGAGCCACTGAGGAGGATGGCATAATTAAACAGGGAATCCTGCTCCCTTGAAGTACTCCTTGATGCTCTAACCTGCTGTGCTTCCTGAATTTAGGCTGGAGATTTTCCTAACATCACCGTAGCTCCTGGGTGAGGCTCTTCCAGAGGTAACCATCCTGCTGCACCGGCCACCAGATGGCCATTGGAGAAGGCTCCCGTGTGTCAGCCTGTTGGTGGGACACGACCTGGCGAGCACAGGCCCTGCAGAGACCAGGAAATGACCATTGCTTCTCCTTAGCTCAGCCACTCCAGTTCATAGTCTTCTCACAACACCTCCCTTCTTAAAATGTTATCCCCCTCTCCACCTTACGATATTGCTTCCATCTTATTTCTTTTACAGAAAAGAAATTTGAAAATGCATGTATTCTACATATTTGCATTTTGAAAGATGCTAAAAACTACTTCCTCCCATAAATACATATCTAACTGAAAATTCCACATTTCTCTGGAGAAGCAGCTTCGGATTCTAGTGCCTTCCTGAGAAGCTCATTCTACAATGTTAAAGCAAGAGCCTGCTCAGGCTCTCTGTAAGATATATCTTGCGTTCAGTCATCATTTTCCTTGTTTCCACTGCCTTTGCTTCTGAAAACAGTAGGTTTACACCCAGAGCTGGATGTCACTGCCATGCAAATGGTAATCAAATAAGCACATTCATTGCCTATGTCCACAGAATGGCCCCACTTGGAATTTGAAAGTCTCCACTGACTGCTGGAAAATGTAAAACCACTGAGTCATGAGCCTCACATGAGACACTATGTCTCCATAGACACAAACATACACACACACTCTCCTGTCTTTACAAATTGTTTTTCATTTTGGGGGGGGGGAGATAAGAATGAGGTCAATATAAATGGACTAGAAATCACATGTAATTGTTCTAACAAGATAAAAGCAAGGACCACTACAGGAAAAGTTTCTATCTTAAACAGAACTGGAACCCAAGGACATATAGAAAAATACTACTAAGTAAAAGATAGAGAAGACTTAGATGGGAAACTTAGATGGGAAGTGTGGGAGGAGGAGAAGCATAGGGGAGGGTAAGGGGTAACCTATATGAATAATGTTTATCAAAATGCATATATGAAAATGTCACAATGAAAAGCATGTCAAAATGAATCACATTATGATGTACATTAAACATTTCTAATAAAAAAATAAAAGAAAAATCTATTTTAGCTACCAATGGTATTGTCATGTCAGAATCATAAAAACTTCATCTCTCCAAAAGGGACTTCTAATCAAATACATGAAAGTAGCTTTTCATATTAGAGGATCTATTTTATGCTACATATATATTGTAGTCTTTTTATAAATTAAATGACTGTACATAAAAATTTACATTAGAAAAAGAATTAAAAGTTTTCTTAAAGAGAAACACTCCAGTAAGTTCATGTGGTTTCTGAAGACCTGTACAGCCCACAGCATTGTAAAACAGAGGTGTTCCTATTTTTCTGTAACAACTTCCTTCTTCTAAATTTGATGTCATATGGAAGAGAGAATTTTCTTTATGGTTTGAATTAGGCAAATGATTAGTAATTCACTGTGTCTGGTCTTCTCAATAAAAAAGTATTAAAAATAATTTGAATTCCATTGTAAATTAAACTAAAAATTATGTTATTCCAGATATTTGTCCCCTGACTGGGGATTGTTTCCTGGGAAAGAATATTAATTCATAAAGAATCAATCTTTACATTCTTAAAAAAAATTGTTTTTATTCAAGGTGATTCCTCAAAGAGCGAAACTGAGTTTTAATTATTTAGGGGGATGGAGAGAGGAGACAGATCATATTTAAATATGAAAGCATTCATATGCATGAGTCCGAAGCTGCCTTAGTCTGTAGGTATGATTTCTGTACAGGAGCAGCATGTGGTCCCCTAGCCTAATTCACGCCTTCTGGGCATGGCACCCTGAGAGTAGGACAGATAAAAAGATATTGACAAAACTCCCATAACCTCGCTCAAACATTACTTATGTATAATGAAAAGCAGAAATCTTTGAACTGGCCCTAAGAGACCTACTAGATTAATTACAGTAGAATACTGAGAGGTTCCTGTGGTCTATTTCTTCAAGGAGGAACAATATTTACTTATACCAATGGTAAAAGGACAGGTCACTTTTTATTTAAAATATCACTTCTTAAAGAAGACTTTGCAGACTCCCAGATAAGCCCTACAGTCAGAAGTGACTTTAGGTACGACCTTGTTCCCATGCTGAGTTCATTTTATAATGTTACTCTGCAGATACAGTCTGTAGAAAGTTCCTCTCTGTGATAGCGCACTGGGCCTGTGACATACTGCAGAGTACAGGGCTCCCATGATAGAACTTATTTCCTATGACCCTCGAGGTGAGAAGTCTAAGAGCCAATCGCGGCTCTTTTGTTTCTCCTAACACCTCTTTCCTTGGTCCACAGTTAGCTGCCTTCTCCGAGTCCTCACCTGGGCATCCTGATGTGTCCGAGTCACAATCTCCTCTTCCTGTAAGGACATGAGTCATAGGGGTTTGGGGCCCACACTGACAACCCTATTTTAACTCACTGCTTTAGAGGCCCTGTCTTCAAACAGAGTCTCATTCTGGGTCCACAGAACTGATGTGAGACGCGTAGCACACCTTATATTTAGTTCCCTTTTATAAAGTTTGGCATCTAGTCATTCCCTGCTCTTCCCTCATGTGTAATCACTGCAGTTTTCTCAATATTTCAAACCACGTCTTGTGATACTTTGCTATATTCCACATCGACTTTCATGTCCCTCTGCTGAACTGGGCTTAAGTTTGCACATTCCTTCGGAATTCTGGTCCTAAAAAGTCTGCATTTCCTGAAAACTATTTCCTTTCTTCGTAACTCATGCAAGGCTCCTAACATAGTGCCCAGCTCATAGCAAGCAATTAAAGTCTTCTTTGGATGAACATGATGAGAAATGTTATTTGTTGTTGTTGTTGTTAAGTGCCGTCGAGTCAGTTTCCGACTCATAGCGACCCTCTGTACAACAGGGGAAACACTATTGTCAGTGCTTCTCTGCTGTTCATAGGGTTTTCAATGGCAGACTGATTTTTGGGAGGGGGTTGCCAGGTCCTTCTCCCAAGCCTACAACTTCTGGTGTTCCCAGGCGGTCTCCCATCCAGGTACTAACCAGGCCTGACCCTGCTTAGCTTCCAAGATCTGATGGGATCGGATGCCACAGGGCTACGGCTGCAGGCATAGAAATGTTATTACACATTGTTATATTAAATGTTGTAATCTTGACTTATGTCCAGCTTCTGGTTAATTATGACTCTCAAATTATCTCCTTTGCCAGCATATAACCAATCATTTTTATTTGAACAGATGCTTGCCAAGATAATGATTCACCCAAAATTTCAGAATCATTGCCCAGCATTACAAAATTCTATGTAACTAATAAGATTCCCAAACTTGAAGACTTAAAGCAGTCAGCTCTCAAAAGACCCTACATTTTCAGTGTTAGCTTCTAATTTTTGCTATGGAGTAATTTTCCATTTTTTCCAATGAAAATAACTTTAACATGTGATAATAGTTTTAGCTAAAAGGTCACTTTTCTGATCTAATGCAAGAGGTGAACTTTTTTTTTTTTTTTCTGGGTGAGAGCAGAATTCTTTTTTCTGTCTCCTTGTCTTTTGATAAGAGTCAGTACAGAGAGATTCTCTCTGTAAAACTTTCAAATGTTGGTGCCAACTTTGGCTGCTGATCATAGAATTAACATGCAGAGTCTAGAGACATGCAAAACCCCCTGAAGTATCTTTGGCATTCTGAATCTGAATCTCTTGGGGCAGAGTGTACCTTTCAGAAGATGAACTGATAACTTTTTATGCATAGTCACAACTGCAAACTTTGCTTAACGAAGAAATAGTCTCTAAATGTAGCTGCATATTGAAATCACCTAGGGAGCCTTAAATATGCTGCCTGGATTTTATTCCACTGTTTGGGCAACAGGATTTTTAGAACTTCCCAGGTGATCTTAACGGGCAACAAAATGATGCACTGGTAAGAAATGAAAAGGGCATTACTAATCATAATTTTTAGATAAACCACAGGATTGCCAAAAGCATTACAATAAGACCAAGGATGAGCATCTTATGTTTACTATAAAGGATTCAGTATAAATTGCCTGGGATGGTGAAACATGAGCACAGAAGCTTCTGATCATGTTGGACTACGCCATAATCTATAGTCTGAAAGTTTAGCTTCATCATGATTCCCTGGAAAATTTACTACAACACAGACTGTTGGGCTCACGGGCAGACTTTCTAATTCAGCAGTTCTGGGTTGAGGTCCAAGAATCCACATTTCTGCAAACGTAAGGCAATAGTGGTGCTGCAAGTGTAGGGACCGCACTTTGAGAATATGGTCATTAAGTTTCCACATCCATAGAAAGGCAGGTACACTTTCATGAAGGTGAGGCTATTTGTTACATCTTCCAAATGGTTAATGGGCCATCAACTCAAAGCATAAGCACCTGCCTTCAAAGAACGTTTTATACCCTCAGCCCTACAATATTTTTTATGGAATTCTATATTCCCCCCAAACCATGGTGAAAAATAGAATAAGACAGATTTCTATGGTTCTTTACCACTATTTTTCAATTCTCTGAAATATAATGAATATAGTAAAAATGTACAGGGCACATATTTAATTTCCATTTACCATCTTACGCATACTAGAATATTGTTGGGATAGATGTTGGCATCAAATCTGAGCTCCTCAGGGAGATACGGATGCATGGGATTGATGGAGAAAGCAAAGAATGCACTAGAAGCCTCAAGTAGGTGTGGCATGATTTCTTCCAAGGCACACCTCTCCGTTCCCTCCATTTTCCACAGTTGATGCCCTCTGCATGCTCCATTGCCTCTGCGCTCCCCAGTCCTCTCTGCAGCCTGTCCTTTCTGCAGGCCCATTCTCTCTGCTAGATCTGTCCTCTCCCCACCCAGAGTTGGTGGAAGGTCTTCTTAAGCCCTTTACACAATAATAGCTAATTTCCAAGGCCACTGCCCGATCACATCACACTGACATGGGATTACATCATAGTAATGTTGTGTGTATGCACCAGTCTGTGCCCCATTATCTCAGTCTGTTTACATTCCAATACCGGTCACCCTGACCTGGCCTAACAAATATTTTCAGACTTTTTCTCTCCTCCAGTTGTAATAAATATTTAGAAGTGATTTCAAACTGTTGGAGATAATATATAAGATAAAATACTTTTCTTTGAATTTTTTTTCACCATACTGTTTTTTCACCATACTGAGTGTTTTTGATTTTGTGATTCAGACAATAGGATTCCAAATTGAATTATACTGTAAGCATCTATAGGGCACGTTATCTTAGACTTGAAATAGAAAAATATTTAGTTTGTCTTCACTTATTAAATTCCCACATTAACCATATTAGGAAATACCTTTTTAGTCTTCTTCCACTATAATGGGTATATTTTCTTATATCTGTCCCAAATAAATTTCATGTGAAATTGATAGGAACATATGATTCCTAAATATTCTATGATTGTATATACTCATTAAATTATGCAATTGATTCCCGATTCCACATGCCCATTACCTGTGCTGTTCCCCCAACTCCCCTCAATCAGGATGTCCATCATGGTTTACATGTATAACTTGCAGTATTTGTAGTATTTTCCTTTCCCTATAATTTCATGTGGTTGGCCATATGTCCATTTTTTCCTTTAAGATTTCCTACATTCCTTCATCTTTGTTCTCATGACTTCCACTAAGTCCAGGCCGTCATTCAGACTTCCAGCCTGCTCTCTTGACTCCAGTGCCTTTTAATATCCTGTGTGCTGCTACTGCATTTATCATCGCTACCCATTTAGCATGCCATTTTTATGTTCAATGACCTATGCTAACATGACAAAGAGAACTACAGTTATATATCCCTAGACAACTGCATGACCCCCTTCCATGTATAGTCAGTATCACCTCTCCAAATAACCTTTAGGAGTTTCACAACCTAATAACAGGACACATCTTTCTCTCTCATGCTGGGAATCAGAGCACTTTATTCCCTCCCTGTAAGTTGCGTAATGTCTTTCTTCCGCTCTAAGTATTGGGTCTGTACTTTTAGTGCATTAATGAATAAGGCACAATGCTTCCTACTGGCTACCAAACATCCTTCTCCTTCCTCAGACCAGTGTAATAAATAACATAATTTCTTTTACTTTTTCTTTGCCGTACTGGGGGCTGAACCCAGGGTCTCATGCTTGCATGCTTTGCAAGTGCTGGACCACTGAGCTGCCCACTCTAGCCCTTTTTTTTTTTTTTTTTTTTACTTTTTGAGAGAGTGTCTGACTAAATTACACAGACTGCCTCTGATCCCAAACTTGGAATCTTCCTGCCTCCACCTCCCTAGCAGCTGGGATCACAGGCATGCACCACTGTGCCCAGCTGTAAATAACATAATCTTATTTTTTCAATGCTTATTACGTGGTACTATTTTTCACAGCCCCATCATTCATATGCAAACAAAAGGAAGAGTGGCCTTTTATTCCTTTTTGTTTTGGGGGTAGTGGGATGCCAGGTCCTTTTCCCAAGTCTACTGCATCCAGTATTCACAGGCAGTCTCCCATCCAAGTACTAACCAGGCCCAACCCTGTTTAGTTTCTGAGATCTGATGGGATCAGACACCACAGTGGTATGGCTGTAGGCAAGAGTGGTTTTACTATAAAATATATCATGACTATGTTATCTCTGCTTTTTGATGTGGCACAGTGACTTTACCTCTAATTTGTAAAACTTTACAATAAGTACAAAATCAAGCATAATTATCTTTCTATGTTAAAATGTATGGTAGGTACTCAGACCATTGTTAGGTGCCGTAGAGTCAAGTCTGACTCATAGCAACCCTCTGTACAATAGAACAAAACACTCCAACACTGTGCCATGTCTGGCACTATTGTCAAGGTTTCTCTGCTATTCATAGAGATTTTTGATGGTGGATTGTTTCAGGAGTGCATTGCTAGGACCTCCTCCCCAGCCTACAGCACCTGCTATTCCTAGATGGTCTCCCATCCAAGGACTAACCAGGCCAATCCTGCTTACCCTCCTAGGTCAGGATTAGATGCTATAATGCTATGGCTTCAGGCACTCAAACCATAACATATGTTAATATCCAACCCTGGAAGGAAATTGTTGTTGTTAGGTTCCATCAAGTCAAGTCTGACTCATAGCAACCCTATGTACAACAGAATGAAATACCCTCTGACACTGTGTCATGCCCGGCATGATGTCAGTGCTTTTCTGCTGTTTATAGGGTTTTCAATGGCTGATTGTTTCATGAGTGAGCTGCCAGGTCCTGCTCCCTTTCTATGCAGCACTGGGGATCGAACCCACAGCCTCAGAGCACACAGAGCAAACGCACCACCAACTGAGCTAAACCCTAGGTATGGAAAAGCACAATCAACCAAAAAGGTAAAATCCATCCTGCTGGCCTAGATACTTACTATGCCTAAGCAAATAAATATATAAATAAATAGAAACCCCTTTACTTGGCTGAGGATTGTTATCTATGTACACGTCCCTCTTTGTGGCAGGTTTTTCCCATCATAATTTTATGTCTAAATTGTTCACATGTTCTGCCAATACATGATTGCAATTATAATTTAAAACTAAAGGCAATTCTATGTTTCTTTCCTTTTCTGAGCAAGATAATTATATTTCTTTGGAATATAAATTGCCACCATTTTTAGAGTTAGAAATTCTCCAAAGAACAATTAAGTCTTTGCTAAAACATGAAATAGAAGATAGTTCTACAGAAGATTACAGCGTTTCAATTCAGTGCTTCCAATGAGAGAGAAAAAAATTGGCTTAACTATTGCCTAAAGTCAATGCCTCAGATTTTAAGATGTCAAGCTGTATATTTGGAGTGAACTTAAATACACCCAGAAATATAAGCAATCCTTGAAAACTATAAAGTTATTCGAGTGAATCAAATGTTATTTTCTATATATTATCAAAAATATAAAAAACCATATAGTTGTAATAGTAAAGACAGCACACTTAAGTAAAACTTTAAAGCACGTAATCATCTTAGTTCTTTTACAGAAAGCATGAAAGAAAAAAAGAAAGTTACTTAAGATTCTTTTAAAAAGGGAACAAAGGACTCATTTATTTCTAACTATCTGATTCAAAATCATTAGAGTAGAATTTTTAGACAATTTCATTTTTATACTAGCACTGAATTGCACAGGGCTAGGGTTTAGCTCAGTTGGTAAAGTGCTGTTCTACAGTTTGAGGACCCAGGTTAGATTCCCAGTACCACAAAAAAAAAAAAAAAAAAAAAATGGGAGAAGCATGTGGCAGTCCACTCTTGAAACAGTCCCCAAAACAACCAGCCATTGAAAACCCTAGGAGGGTCACGATGAGTTAGACCTGCCTTGATGGCACCTAACAAGAACAACTGGGTTGCACATCTTCCCTTTACATCTTGCACTACTTGGGGAGTTAGAGCTGTGTTTCTGCTGTTCTGATGTAATTGCACACACTGTATTATTGAAAGTTGCTGTATAGAAAAATGAACAGACCTTGTATTAGAGGAAAGGATAAGCAGCAGTGGCCTTCTGGTGATGAGAGGGCCTTCTGAAAGGAGTGAAGTCTCCATTGAGCCTCACTAAGGATGGACTGTGTCCTACACCCTGACAGATCTCTTTCATTTCCACAAAAAGGCCCCACAGAGAGGGGAGAACACAGCCCTGGCCGCAACACCAGCATCATATAAAGGCAATAAAATACCCCAGATGTCACAAAGAAGAATTCAGACATATATAAGGCCAAACAAGCAGACCCCCAAACACACAGCCAAGCAAGAGGATTTGAGGAATGAATCCTATTTCCCCTACTTACTGTGCAGTTGGAACAAGCTACTTAAAATTCAGTGCATCATTACTTCATTAAATAGGAATAACATTTATGCCACAGGAGTTAAGATCTGATAAGACACAATGGCACACCGTGTCTGACACAGAAAACACATTCAGAAAATACAGGTATCCAGAGACCACTAATCATGCCTAGTGGCTGAGGATTGTTCCAGATCATGGATGTGAAATGACCAGAGTCAGGTGGTGTCAGGCTTCCTGGAAGTAAGGCTCTTTTCCCTTGATACTTTTATCTAAGAGCAAGAGGCCCACTTTGAGGCTCTCAAACTTAAAAATACAGGAGCTTTGCTGGAAGTAACCGTGTAGTAGTTATCAATTATTTATAAATGATTGCTATTTTTTTTACCTTCAATGTCTTCAGAGATCTCTGGTTTCCTGTCCCCCAAATGGGTCTTTTCATTCTCAAACTATTTGAAACAGTGATTTCTTTTTTCATTTTTAAGACTTAAGGAAATGGCACAGGCTCTATAAGCCAAAGGCATCTTTTATTTGGGTAATATATTATTTCCTTGACTTGGTAGATGGAGAAATTGAGATCAAGGAAATTAAAGCTATTTATTGAAATCAAATAAGTATATATTAGAAAAGAAATTAGTGAGAAGAGACTACAAGCTTAGAAAAAAATGTTCCTAAACCTGTTGTGGGACAGAACTTTCTGCAAGATGTTATTCCCTGCCCTTCTTGAAATGTAATTAGAGTGATCAAACACATGAGCAAATTTCTGATAAACTTTGAGAATACTTAAAGATGATTTCTGGAAATATCTACATAGCTGGGGATCAGTTTGAGAACTTGCTTACAGCTTTAATCCATGTGTGACTTGCACAATAATCTTTAACTGGACATTTCCTTATTATGTTACCTTCTTCCCCCTCACCAAATATTTTCACCAGAAGGGGCATTTTTGAGCTTTGCTTATGCAGCAAGCTCTCATTCAACAGCATCTATGAAATAAAACTGTGATATGGTCTCGTAACAATGTTATGTGAGACTCCTTTAAATATCTACATATTGCCCAATGTCATACAGCAATCCTCCCTACATTTTCACTACTGCTGTTTTCTTACTAAACCTAAAAACCCACAGAGCCAAGTGATATGAGGAACCAGAGATATTAAATAATATTAGGTGCCAGCTAGTCCAATTTTCTTGATTTTTAAACCTCTGCAACATGCTAATTGCAGATATGGAGATTAGAAGAGATTTTAAACTGAATATTAGTACCTACAATAAGCCATGACTTATTCTTTCAATGGGACCAAATTTTCTATTTGTAGCTGGTTCATGGTTTTTTTTTTTTTTTTTTTTGGTGTGTGTGTGTGTGTATGTATTTGTAGACTGCAGCTGTAGCATGGTGGCATCCAATCCGGTCAGATTTTAGGAGCTAAGCAGGTTCCGGACTGATTAGTAGTTGGATGGGAGACCTCTTGGGAACATCAGATACTGTGGGCTTGGGAGAAGGACCTGGTAACCCACTCCCAAAATCAATCTGCCATTGAAAACCCTAGGAACAGCAGAGAAACAATGACAATCATGTTTTACCTGTTGTACATAGGGTCACTATGAGTTGGACACCTCTAACAACAACATGTTATTTGTTGGTTTGTTACCTCTTCCCTTCCCATCCAGGCTCCAGGTGAAAGTAATAGGAAAGGCTTGAAAAATCAATAACAAACAAATAAAACAAAACAACCTAAGTTTGGGAAGCGAAGCTCAAGAGAAAACAGGAGACAGCCAGTGGTCCTCAAATCGTAATCTGTACCAGAACCCACCGAAGAAAGGAGCACCTTTGTTAAAATAGAACTTGCTGGGTCTGGCCCTTAGGTTTTGATTTGGTGAATCCAGTGTGAGTGCCAGGAATCTGCACTCCTCACAGGTTTCCACATGGTACAGATGACATAGGTCAAGGACCCCACTGAGGACCTTGAGGGTAAGTTTTCTCCATGAGAAATTCCTTTTTGCTCATTATCTCTAGGCCAGGCACACTTTTCCCTCCTCCTCCTCCAAACTACAAATCCTTCCCTCCCCAGAGAGAGGAGGGAAACTAAGGTAAACCAAAGACCTAATGCAGGAGGCTGGTGGGGCTGGGGATGAGAGGCGGGGGATAATACATGCAGAAGAATGGGAAGACCATCAAGGTAGTAGTGTCTGGGAGCTTTTCAGGGGGAATTTCCTGTGATAATTAGGTCCTCACCCTGAGAAGCCAGTTCTGAATTTCCTCCATCTAGTACTCTGCAGGGAAGGTTGAATTATATCAATTGAAAGTCGAAAAAAGGAAGTAGTGGAGCATCCCCCATGACTCTAAGAAAGGAAGGTACTTCCTACTATTGAACTTCAGCAGATTTCCTCAGGGGAAAGCAGAAGAGACAGACAGATCTACACATGAGCTCCAGATTGTCTATGGTAGTTGCTGACATTCAGAGCCCTCTCCCTGTACCTCTCCAAAGGTGCCGTGGAGGAAGGGATGGGGAAAGTGAGCACAGTGTAACACTAAACCTCTTATCCCTTGTGTTAGTTGGGTTTGTGTTGCTATGACAAAAGTACCCTCAATAAACCAACTTAAATGAGGAAATGCTGGGATTAGCTAAGAGCTTCAGCCCATGGTCTCTTGGCCCCATGGTGAGGCAGAACATCATGGCAGGCAGGAGTGAGTGTGTGGTGGAGGGAACTGCTCATCTGTTGGCAGCTGGTTAGCAGAGGGAGAGAGAGGAAGGGGGCAGGGTTCCAAAAGCCCCTTCAAGGGCACGCCTCCAGTGACCCATCCTCCTTCAACTAGGCCCTACTCCTAAAGGTTCCACCACCTCCTAGTGGCGCCATAAGCTAGTGACCAAGCCTTCAACACAAGAGCCCTTGGGGGACATTCCAGATCCAAACCATAACATCCCCCATTTTTTTCTTCCCACAGGTGAGACAGGTCTAGGAAGTGGCAAGTTATCCTCAGCAAAGTTATCCTTTCAAAAGTTCTCCTGATCAAAGGTTTTTCATGTAACATGTTTTAACTTTTACAAATATTCCATTCCCTCCTCACCCTCCCCCTGCATATACAACATCTGTTGGCATATTTAGAGTCATTTCAATCTGTATTCTCTAACTCAGCTCGCTGACATTACCATCAAAGGCAGAGAATTAAAACCTAACAAGGCTAGAACTTTACCCTAGACCCACATCATCAGATTTGGAAGCCTGTGGACTGACATTAGAATTTCAGAAATCCCTGGGTGCTTCTGATATGCCTCCTAAGGAAAAAAAGAAAAAGATTTAATCAAATAGCCAATTTCATCTCTGTAAGACCAATCTATCTTTTAATTTGGATAATGAACACATCCCTGAACTGCAGGCTGATTTAGGCAGTATGAAAACTGCATGAGGATTCTGTAGGAAAAGCAAAAGAAATAGAACAGAGGGTGGGACTGTGTCTCGGAAAAGGAGCCACTAACAAAGACCATGGGACTTTGGCAAGAAGTACTGAGTGTTTTACCACAGTGTCTATCCAAAGACATGAGTGGTCTCAGTCCATCATGAGCTTTGGGTAATCTAAAGATTGAAAATCTCAGTTTACCTAAGTCAGTTGTATTTCCAAAGTACAGCTCTGAGTCTGCATGAGGTAGGAGGGGATCGAAGACAGATGCAAGAACTTCTTTTACATCCTTCATCTGGCCTTACAGAATGCAACTCGCATTACTCAAAGGGCTGCCCTGATTATGGTTTCTTCATAACCAGGAGACAATTAGTGGCGTGTTCACAGGCATTACACTTGGATCACACCCAGAGGAGGGGAAAATGGATAGTTCACATAAAATGAGGTTTTTTTTTACTTGATTAGGAGAAATAAGTTTGGAATATCTCCCAGAGGGGCATGGATTGCATTGATAGTAACTCCGAAAACTAGTGACTCTTACATGGTGAACAGAACACAAATTTGAAATATCTGGTTAACACTTAAGCAGCAGCTATTTCATATCTATACACTTTCTTATAATCTACCTTCTTAAAAAAATGAATGGCAAAATTTCTAGAAAATTGGCTTGTATGGTGAGCATGTAATGCCTAAGTATTTTTCTTAAGCTCTTTGTGCATGCAATTTGCTTACTGTCTCAACTAATTATGTTTGGCAGAATTTTCTCTCCATTTCTTGTGTGTCTGTGTTTACCTCCAAAATAATTAAATATTAAGTATTTATTTTCCTTTCCAACAGAGAACAAGTGGATCATTAAGGCCAGTATTATTTTCAAAGTAATATCCTTGTGCTTAAGCTGGGATTTAGCTCAGTTGGTAGAGAACTGTTCTGCAGTCTCTGAGGACCGTAGTGTGATTCCCAGCATCGCAAAATGGGAGAAGGATGTGGCAACCCACCCCCAAGGCAATCCCAAAACAGTCAGCCATCGAAAACCCTATGAGGGTCGCTATGAGTCGGACACAACTTGACGGCACCTAACAACAACAACAATCCTTGTGCTTAGTCATGAGTCTAGGAAATCTCTTGATGTCTTTATGGTAATAAAGTTCCCTCATAGCCTAGTCTTCCTAATCTCATTTTCCCTTTGTGCCTGGTTTCAAATCTCTGTCAATTATACTTCAAGTTCCATGTTGTCCAATCAAGATTCCAATCTTAGGTATTCAAAGATCAGCTTTTGGAATCACAAGTTTCATTTCTCATAATCCTTCACCAGGGTGATCCCATTGCTTCGTTTGTGCTATTTTCTAAGATGGTAGAATGGTATGTACCTCTTAATAATGACAAACTACTACCATGGGAGGGCTGGGATTTAGCTCAGTTGGTAGAGTGCTGCTCTGCAGTCTCTTTGGTCCCAAGTTCAATTCCCAGCACTGCAAAAATGGGAGAAGGACGGGGCAACCCACTCCCAAGGCAATCCAGAAGCAGTCAGCCATTGAAAACCCTATAAGGGTTGCTATGAGTCGGACTCAACTCGATGGCACCTAAAAACAACAACCACTACCATGGGAACCACCTGCACTATAAGGACCATTACCACAGTTTGATCACAAACACAAGTCAAAAAACAAATCTCTTCACAAACCACTTGTTCCAGGAAACAGTTGGGCATGAAAGATACCATTTCTCCTAACCTAAACAATTCTTTACCTTCAGCCATATCACTGTGGCATCCGATTCTGTCAAATCTCAGAAGCTAAGCAGGGACTGGCCTGGTTAGTACTTGGATTAGAGACCACCTGGGAACACCAGGTGCTGTAGGCTTGGGAGAAGGACCCAGCAACCCGCTCCCAAAAATCAACACCCCATTGAAAACCCTATGAATAGCAGAGAAGCAATGGCAATAGTATTTCACCTGTTTTACTACAGTTAGTAGGAGTTGGACCCTGACTCCACAGCCCTAACAACAACAGCAACACAATCCTTTGGACCTTAGATGTTCTCAAGTTGCCTGCTTATTCTGTTGGAGTGAACCAAAGGTAGCCAAATGCAGGACAAATAAGAGATTCCCTACTTCTAAAAGAAGAACGCCCACCCCAAGAGTATGTCTTCCAATTAGGCACTGAGGGTTTCCTCTTTTAGCCACATAAAATTTATTTTCCTTCCTAGTACTTTTGACTGTCACAGGTCTGTCAGTTTGTCATACTGTTGGGGCTTTTGTGTTGCTGTGATGCTGAAAGCTATGCTACTGGTATTACAGATACCAGCAGAGTCATCCATGGTGGACAGGTTTCAGCTGAGCATCCAGACTAAGACAAACTAGGGAGCAGGACCTGGCAGCCCACTCAGGAAACAATTAGCCATTGAAATCCCTATGAAGAGCAGAGAAACATTGTAAGGTATAATGCTGAAATGTGAGATCACCAGGGCTGAAGGCATTCAAGAAACAACTAGGATAAAGAAGAACTATAAACATCCAATAATAACTGGAACATGGAATGTACATAGTGTGAATCTAGGAAAATTAGACAGAGTCAAAAGGGAAATGAAGTGCATAGACATCAACATTCTAGGCATCAGTGAGGTAAAATGGACTAGTGTGGGTCATTTTGAATCAGATAATCATACAGTTTACTATGCAAGAATGACAGATTAAGGAGAAATGGGGTTGCATTCATCATCAAAGAAGACATCAAAATGATCCTGAAGTACAATGCTTTCAGGGATAGAATAATATCCATACTCCTACAAGGAAGGCCAGTTAATATTACTGTTATTCAAATCTACATGCCCACTACTAAGGCTACAAATGAAGACAGAAGATTTTCACCAGCTTCTGCAATCTGAAATAGATCAACCATGCAATCAAGAAATCAGGAAATCAGGACAATTACTGGGGACTGGAATGGAAATTTGGAAACAAAGAAGGTTTAGTAGTAGGAAAATATGGAGCTGGTGACAGAAATGATGCTGGATATTGCATGATAGAATTTTGCCATACCAATGATCTTTTCATTGCAAACACATTTTTTCACCAACATAAATGGTGACTATACACATGTAATTCACCAGATGGTAACTACAAGAACAAAATTGACTACATTTATGGGAAGAGACAAAGGAAAAGTTCAATATCATATGTCAGAACAAAACTAGGTGCTGATTGTGGATCAGACCATCAACTGTTCATATGCAGGTTCAAACTGAAACTGAAGAAAATTAGAAAAGTTTACGACAGCCAATGTATGACCTTGAGTATTACCTACCTGAGTTCAGAGACCACCTCAAGAACAGAATTGATACATTAGACACTAATGATTGAAAACCAGATGAGTTGTGTCATGACATCAATGAAATCATTTATGAGGAAAGCAAAAGGTTATTAACAAGACAGGAAAAAATGAAAAGACCAAATTACATGTCAAAAGAGATTCTGAAACATGCCCTTGAGTGTGGACCAGCTAAAATAAAAGAAAGACAAGACGAAGTTCAGGAACAGAAGATTTCAAAGGGCAGAAGACAAAATCAAATATTATAATGGCATGTCCAAAGAGCTGGAGATAGAAAACCAAAAGGGAAGAACATGCTGTTTGCCTCAAGCTTAAGGAATTGAAGAAAAATAACCAACCCTTGAGTGGCAACAGTGAAGGATTCTATAGGAGAAACGTTAAATGACACAGGAAACATTGAAAGAAGATGGAAGGAATAAAAACAGTCATTATGCCAAGAAGAATTGGTGGATGATCAACCATGTCAAGAGATTGCACACGATCAGGAAGCAATGGTAGTTAAGGATGAAGTGGAAGCTGCATTGAAGGAACTGGCAAAACACAAGGTTCCAGGATTTGATGGAATACCAATGGAGATGTTTCAACAGATGCAGCACTGGAGGACACACTTGTTTATGCCAAGAGATCTGGAAAACAGCTACCTGGCTAACTGACTGAAAGGTACTCATAATTGTGCCTATTCCCAAGAAAGGTTACCCAACAAAATATGGAAACAATTAAACATTATCATTAATATCACATGTAAGCAAAATTTTGCTGAAGATCATTCAAAAGTAACTGCAGTAGTATACAGACAGGAAACTGCAGGAAAAATCAAGCCAGATTCAGAAGAGGGCATGAAACCAGGGACATCTTTGCTGATACCAGACAGATATTAGTCAAAAGCAGAGAATAGCAGAAATATCTATATTTTATTGAATATGCAAAGGCATTTGACTATGTGGATAACAAGTGATGGGTAACATTGTGAAGAATGAGAATACCAGAGCACTTAATTTTACTGATGTGGAACCTGCACATGTCCCAGAAGGCAGTCATTCAAAGAGAACAAGGAGATACTACCTAGTTCAAATCAAGAAAGGTGTGCATCATGGCTGTATACTTTCACCATCTCTTCAATCTCTATGTTGAGCAAATAATCTGAGAAGCTGGACTTTATAAAGAAGAATGCAGCATCATTATTGGAAGAAGACTCATTAGCATCTTGCATTATGCAGATAACACAACCCTGCTTGCTGAAAGTGAAGCAGATTTGAAATCTTTACTGATGAAAATCAAAGAACACAGCCTTCACTATGATTGCACTTCAACATCAACAAAACAAAAGTCTTTACAACTGGATCAGTTAGCATCTTCATTATAAATGGAGAAAAAATTGAAGTTTTCCAAGATTTTGCTTTTCTTGCTTCTATAGTCAATACCCATGGAAGCAACGGTCAAGAAATCCAAAGATGCATTGCATTAGGGGAATCTGTTGCAAAACATCTCATTAAAGTGTTGAAAACTAAAGATGTCACATTGAAGACAAAAGTGTGCCTGACTCAAGCCATAATATTTTCAGTCATATCATATGTTTGTGAAAGCTGAACATTACATAAAAGAGACAAGAGAAGAATTGATGCTTTTGAATTATGGTGCTGGAGATGAATACTGAATATACCATGGACTGCCTAAAGAACCAAGAGACCTGTCATAGAAGTGTAACCAGGATGATCCTTGAAAGCAAGGATGGCTAGATTGCATCTTACCTATTTTGGAAATGTCATTAGGGAGAAATCCTTGGAGAATGACCTCATGTTTGGAAGAGTGGCAGGTCAATGCAAAAAAGGAAGATCCTCATTTACATGGATTGAAAGAGTGTCTGCAGCAATAGGCTTAAACAAAAAAGATCATGTGCCTGGCACAGAACTGGGGAATATTTCATTCTGCTGTACATAAGGTCACTATGAGTTAGATCTAACTAGAAGACATCTACCTAGATGTTCGAGCCCCTATTGACATAAAACTAATAGCAGATGTATTCTATTGACAATTTGATAAGCAAATAGCCTTTTACAATCATGTTTCAGACTTTCATGTTTGGTAATAATCCTTTAATAATATGTTTGATAATAATCCTTTCCAGAAGCAGTTTGGGTTATAACCTCTATGGCCATCCAGCAATCAGTTACCCCTTTCGTATCATATTTGCTTCTTTCTCTGCTCCATAAACTCTCCCCTTACCCCCAACAGGAATTGTAAAGTACAGCTGTTCTCTCATTCACTTCTTGTCAGTGGTCATGGTTTCAGTTACTTGTGGTCAACATCAGTCTGAAAATATGACATGGAAAATTCCAGAAATAAAGAACTTACATGTGTTAAAAAATGTTTATCATAGTACATTGTTATATATTTTTTCTATTTTCTTCTTATTGTTGTTAATCCCTAATCGTGCTTAATTTTTTAAGTAACCTTTCCCGCACAAGTGTATGTCTCAGATTAAACATAGGATTTATGGGGCTTGGCACTATCTGAGGTTTCAGACATCCACTGGGGTTCTTGGAATACATCCTCCAAGGATAAGGGGCAGCGGAGTTGTCAGCAATTGAGAGGAGAGGAGTTAGGTCTTCTCTTTCTGCCTGCCACTCTTTTCTTCTCCCTATTCTTCACTATTTTTTCTTTTAAAAATGTCCATACAACTAAAAACCATACCTAAGCAAAAGGAGCAAAACGTGCTCTCAAATGAATGTTTTTGACAATGTTTACACTCATCTCAGCACAAAGAGAACAAAGCAGGCCAAATTATTTTGTTATTTTACATATGCAATGTTTAGTCACTGTACAGAATTTTTCATATCTCTTTGATGTTATTAGAGTTAGAAACTTCAATATTCCAAACTGTACTTTAAATTCTGATAAAGAACCTTAAAAAGCTTTAAAGATTCTTTTGTAAAACAATAGTTTTGTCAGGAGTGGTGATGCACACCTTAAACCAGGAGTGGAGGCAGAAGGATCCCAAGTTCAAGGCCAGAGGCAGCCTACATAATTTAGCAAGACCCTGCCTCAAAATACAAAGTATTTTGATCTAGGGCTATAGCTCAGTGGGTGCAAGCATCTGTAAGACCCTGGGTTCAACTTCTGAGTACAGAAGGAAAAACAACAAAACAGTATTTCTGCCTATGCTAGTAATCAATTTTGATCCTGAATGCTTAACTACCATTCATAAGTGCATTCTGTATAGTAATTCTTAGTGAATTTTTAGTGAATTTTAAAAATAAAATTATGTTAGTACTATCGTTCAATGAGACAAAAATATCTATTTTCTGAAAAAAAAAATCCTCAGTGTGAATCTTAATTCAGTAGAGAGTACATTGTACACAACGTGACTTTGATCTGTGTCTAATCAGGATGGCAGAGTTGCCTGTCCAGGTGAAGACAGCTGGGCAGCTCTGTGGCCTCGCTTAGTGAATTTTTTGGAATGAATGTGTACATGAACAAAGGGCTTACTGAAAGAAGGAATATGCATAGAATGTATTTCATGTTATAAAAGTCTCACATAAGAAAGTGCAAGAAATTAGGAGAAATTTTAAAAAATGATATAAAACAGTAATCAAGGGCACTCTATGGTGCCATGGGTGTCCTCCTGTAATTAACTGTTTTTATGGCATTGTAGTTAACGCTGGTCAGCTACAAAGGTGGGGACTGGCTGCTATTGCTTAGCCACAGTCCTGTCAACAATAAAATATATCTTTCAACAAAACATGTCTTACTGAAAGCAATTTTATTCATTTAAAGTACTAAGAACCTTAAGGAGAGAGGATATAAAATCCAAATGAGATATTTTAATATAAAATATTATAATATCTAGAAAATATGCCCTAGCTGAATTATTAATTTCAAATAATAGAAATGCTATTTCTAAATATTTATATGTTATGATATTACTTTGTAAAATACTGGGTACACAGTAGGGACTGGAATAGAGGCTTGTTAGACCCAGTAAAAAAAAAAGTGAATACAAAAATTCTTCTATCTCTGTGTAGTGATTGGTTCACAGAAATTCTTGTTGGGGTGAGATTATAGTCTTTACTCCAATTTCCAAAATAATTTGTCTTTCATTGTTCTTTCTTCACTTTTCATACATTTATAATGATTATTTCTAGTACCATTATACTTTAAAATAAACAGTATGTTCAAATTAACAGTGGTAATTTTATATATCAACTTTGCTGAGCAATGGCGGCTATTTACATGGTCAAAAACTATTTTGGATATTTCTGGGAGGGTGTTCTTGGATAAAATTAACGTGTAAGTTGCTAGACTTTGGGTAGATTGTCCTCTGCTATGGTCTGAACATTTGTGTTGAAGCCTAATCTCTAAGGTGGTATTAGGAGGCAGGCCTTATGCATTGATTAGCCATGCAGGGCAGAACCACCATGAATAGGATTAATGTCCTTATTAAAGAGGCTCCAAAGAATTGACTCCTCTCTCTGGTCAGGTGAGAACACAACTTGAGAACTGTCCATTTACCAGAAAGTGGGCCCTCACCAGACACAGAATCTGCAATTACTGTGAACTTGAACTCCCAGCCTCTGATACTGTGAAAAATAAATTGTTGTTTATGACATTTTGCTCTAGTGGCCTTAATTAACTGAGACAGCCTCCATCATGTGGCAGGGTGGGGGTAGTAGGCTCATCCAATCAGCTGAAGCCTTAAACAGAACACAAGACTGGCCTCCTGAGCCAGAGGATACCCATCATGAGACGGTCCTCAGACTGGATTTGTAGCATCCGTCTCTTCCCTGAGCCTCCAACGTGCTCACTGTCCCTGAAAACTTTGGACATGTTATTCACAGACTCACAGGGGTCAATTCTTTAAATCTTACATAAATTCATAAATTGCATGGTATACACACATCCTGTTAGCTGTTTTTCTGGAGAACCTTGACTAATGCAATAACTAAACATCAAAGATAACGGCTGATATGTTGTTGTTAGATGCTGTCAAATTGGGTCAACTCAATGACCCTATATACAACAGAAAGAAACACTCCTCAACACTGTGCCATGTCTGTCACTATAGTCAGTGTTTGTCTGTATTCATAGGGTTTTCAATGGCTGATTGTCTTTTGGGAGTGGGTTGCCAGGACCTTCCCCCAAGCCTACAGCACCAGGTATTCCCAGGTGGTCTCTCACCTAAGTACTAACCTGCCCCAACCCTGCTTCGCTTCCAAGATCAGACAGGATTGGACCCCAGGGTGATATGGCAATAGACAGTGGCTGATATAGTTGGATTTTATTCTAACATGAAATTGTATTTGAGATCTAGAGCCCTGAGAGCAAACAAAGTTCCTCTCCAGTGCAGCTTCCAGCTGATTGGCAGTGCTGCCTGGACCACCCCTGGCTAAGAGAGCTGGGAGGGACAGGGGAGGATGCAGCGAGGCCACAGAGCTGCCCAGCTGTCTTCACCTGGACAGGCAACTCTGCCATCCTGATTAGACACAGATCAAAGTCACGTTGTGTACAATGTACTCTCTACTGAATTAAGATTCACACTGAGGATTTTTTTTTCAGAAAATAGATATTTTTGTCTCATTGAACGATAGTACTAACATAATTTTATTTTTAAAATGAGAATCATCTTTTGAGGCCCAGCAAGGGGAAAGAAGTTATATAAATTACCATTCTAGACAACAACAAAGTTATTTTTGAAGTCTCTTAGGTATTTTAGGAAATTGAAAATGAAACCTGCAAAGGTAGAAAACATTTCCCTTTTTATTCTTCTAAAGTCTTCTGATATTTATCATTATTTTTTTTGCTATACAGTTAGGGTTTTCTTATACTTGGTATGGGGGCTGGGGTTTAGCTCAGTTGGCAGGGTGCTTGCCCTACGCACTGTGAAGTCCTATGTTCCATCTCCAGCAGGGCAAAATGGGAAGAGGACCTGGCAGCCCATTCCTGAAACAATCCCAAAACAATCAGGGAATCCCAATCCCAAAACTATACAGGGAAACCCTGTATAGTTTCCAATGAGTTGGACCGGTCTTGAGAGCACCAAACAATACCACCACTTGGTATTGTTTGCTCAGGTTTATTTTCTAGAGAAATTTCCTTTTGTTTGATACATAAAGCTCATTAAAATGAGGAGCACTAAGAATTTAGGAAATATCTTCGATAAGATAAAGCCTGAGAATACCTCTTCAAGTTACTTTAAAACAAATGACTTTAAAACAGTATGAGTAGTGGGAAGTGATTCCTTGGACTGAGTTCTCTGACACCATCAAATGGAAACGTGTCTTCATTCAGGTCTTTACTCCAAGACCTGTTCTGATCACCCTCAAAAATGCCTCTCCCTTCACCCATCCTGCTTAGGACATCAGATACCTATTGTTATGTTTGTATCCCCCCCACTAAAGGGTGAGTTCCTGGTGGACCAACGCTTCCTCTTTCTTGTTGTTAGTGCATCATCAAGACCCAGATAGCACCTGGAAATCATATGAAAAAATATTTGTCCAGTGAATGGATGGATAGCCTGCTATATAGAGTATCTGCTAGTCAATTTTCAGTTACAGTGATAATATATCTGAGAGTAACAATTTATAGGGAGGAAAGATTTACTTTGATCCACAGTTTAGGATGTTTCAGTCCATGGTATTCTTGCCCTATTGCCTTTAAGCGCATGGCAAGACAGTACAACATGGCAGGGGGCCCTCAGGAGAGCAAGATGGTGACTTCGTGGTGGCCAGGAAGCAAAGAGACAGAAAGATGCTGGGGTCCCAATGTCCTCTTCAAGGATATGCCTGTAACCACCTGATCGCCTCCGACTAGGGCCAACCTCTTAAAGGTCCCACAACCTCCCAATAATGCCAGTGGTTGGAGACCAAGCCTTCAATATATGGGTGTGTTGTGGGCATCTTTTAAAAACACAGCCATATTTAACCAACCACTAAGAGAACATGGCCTGCAGCTATAGCCCTGCAGCATGCGATCCCATCAGATCTCGGAAGCTCAGCAGGGTCCGGCCTGGTTAGTACTTGGATGGGAGACTGCCCGGGAACACCAGGTGCTATAGGCTTGGGAGATGGACCCAGCAACCCACTCCCAAAAATCAATCCGCCATTGAAAACCCTATGAATAGCAGAGAAGCAATGACAATACTGTTCCCCCTGTTGTACGTAGGGTCACTATGAGTCGGATACCGGCTAGACGGCACCTAATGACAACAACGGGGAGAACATAATTTAAACATCTGCAACTGATTGGACTATTTTGGAGACCAAAGATAGTGTTTAGTAACCCATTTCTCTGAGCACACACAGATCTATAAAAGTCTACTCCTTGCAAATGAACATTTTCATTCTTTTAAAAATGGGGTTAATGGGGCTGGCTGGTAGCCTGGTAGTAGAGGGCTTACCTAACATGCACAAGGTGTGGGGTTCTGCCTCCCAATACTTCAAAAACAAAAGAAAAATATGAAATGAAGTTGGGTTAATGATGACAGCCAACTGCTGATCTCCCAGTAGAAATGGATAAAATTGCGAAGTTGAGAAGAGTACCTTTTACCTTCACCTGGCCTGATCATGTGGGAATTTGGGTTCCAGAGCACTTCACCTATTATCTTTTATGAAGAGACTCTGCCTGAGGAAGCAAATATCGGGGTCACTGGTGAAAATCAGAAAATAAGCAATAGTTTTCCAAAGCCATCAAATAGATGTAATAAAGCTGAATAAAGCTCCATGAGTAATCACGCACAATTTATTTTTGCTTTTCTTAAGATCACAAACAGCTGGATGACCTAAAATCTCCACTCAAAATGGTGAGGAATATCAAACTAGAAAGTTAAAAAGTCATGGGGCAATTGGGAGTGCTGGGGGTGTGTGGGAGGAAGGTAGATTGTGTGAATGTAGGTAATCTTGCACTCAACAGAGCAAGGGAAAAACACATGAGCAGACCAGAAAGAACTGGAATTTATAGCATTTACAAAGGGGAAGTATGATGTGGAATATGACATGTAGTGTTTATAATGTTCGTGCATTCACCATGGAACAACAACATTCAGAAACTTTCTGCTTATGGAAACAGAAGAACATGTTATAGGTTGGGGGAACAAATTCTGTAAGGGTTTCATCAAAATCAATTAAAAATGAATTTTCCCCTTTGGTTTGTTTTCTAGGAAAATTATTTCTTGGCAAAGCCAGGAAATAAAGAATTCCTATAATGTCCAAGCTTAATCACATTTAAGAGTCTATGCTCATGTCCTGTGTAGCCCCATTTATTAAAATATCTTCCTTGAGACGTTTTAACCATATGAAAAAGATTACCATCAATTTTGCACTTACATATACCAGCTAATGGATCGGCTGCCTCAAGATGTTATATCCAATCCTCTCAGCAAGTCTGTTAAATAAAAATTCTTTATTTTCAAAGAAAACTGATACTAAAGTCATTTAATCTGTCAAAAGTGAAGTAGCCATAACTTCATTCAGATATAGTCTTATATTGCATTATGATTGCATTAATTAGGAGTGTGGTAACAGGGTATAAGCTAGTAGCTTGAAAAAGGAACGGGTTAATCAAAAAGTGTCTAAAGAAAAGGAACAACAACCTAGTGCTGAAGAACAAAGTATTGTAATTTTGTGTTCTAAAGGAGGTGGAAAAGATAACTCGAGATGGTTTGATATATGTGCAGAGAGTTTTGGTTACTCAGTTCTCTTTTAAGATAGATCTGGGGAAATAAAGATGGAGGGTATTAACAGTCAAGGAAGAAATAACAAATGCAAGAATTTGACGTGTGTGTGTTTGATCCAAAGAGGGTTCAAGAAAACTTGGGGAATTTGGGAAGCAAAATGATCAAGATGTCAGTCTTTAAAAAGTTGGCAGTAACATGAGAAATGACTTGGAAAGGGGAAAAGCTGGGACATGCCGTAAGCCAAATGGAGATTTGTCTTTTTATTATGTACCACAGATTTCTAGGAATATACAATAAGATTTTGATTTAAACATGAACTCTATGATAGAACCTACAGAATTTACAACATATTAAGAACAAAGAGGCATACTATTTATTTCAGAATTTAGGGTGCTTAAAATAGAGTGTTGTCCTTAAATTTGTCAATAGGAATGCCTATAAGCAGAAGGATCATCTTGTGTTACTGAAGATGTGATCATTCCTTAATAAAATTCATAACCATAATTCAGAGAAGTAATAGTGGTCATACACAATTTGAAATTATTTTCTTCACTCACAAGAATGAGAGAATGGTGAAAATAAAGATGTTAGGTAGGAAAAAAGATGTAGAAAATTGATAAACTTGATTGTGTTTTAAAGAGGAGACTGTCAATGAAGGAAGACCTCTATGAAGCAACTGAAACCCAGAAAAACAAGTAAATTCCAAACAAAAATGAATGGCTGACAGTTTTGCATGGTAAGAAGAAACATAAGCACATGAGAACTTAGTTTTTACATGAGTCTGTTCTGCTTCATTAAAGTATTTGAACAATTAGAGATGAGATTAGGCTCGTCAGATTTAGCAAATAAAAACACAAGTCATCAAGTCAAATTTGAATTGCATGGGGCATACTTATACCAAAACTTCATTTGTGTTTTATTTGAAGTTCAATGTTATTTCAGAATCCTGTATTTTAGCTGGCAATTCTCAATCATAGTCACCAAGATTTCACCTCTCATAGTAATTTGCATATTGGAAAGAAAAGTTGCAAAAACAGAGCAAAAGAAGAAGTTCAGAAGAATGAGGAAAAACCCTGAAAAGATTACTGGAGAAATAATTAGAGCTTTTACCTGGGCATGAACTAGAAATTCTATTGCTTCGATACAAAAAGCTCTGGGAGTATAGCCCAGAATTCTACCAAAGAAAGAGTTGTGTTTTTCCTTGCTCTGAAAGTTAAAGAAGTCTATCTCCAAGACAAAGATGAAATCTGTTTCAATATTGACTTGTTTCACCCTTGCACCTTGAAGCAACATCTGGTCCTAATTATCCAGCCAATTCTCAACAGCTCAGGACAAACTTGATGGTCTGCAGACATGGATGCTGTTTTACTTTACAAGGATGGGCACCACATCTGCATTCTGATGTTTATTCAACCATGCAGATAAATTTGATTCATTTAGTTTTACAATATGTAGTGTGATGTGTTGTTTTAATTCTGCAAAAGAAAAGTTACAGACATACTCCCCCGAAAGATAAATGAATGAACAAGGCTGAAACAGACTTCCTTTGTGGTACCAAAAGTTCTGATGAGATGAAGCACAATGCTGAAATAATACCTTCTACATAGAATTGTAAATATATACCTTCAGTATTTGTTTCCTTCTGGAATTATGAAAACTAAAAGATATTGGGACATTAAACTTGATGTTGATACTTTGCTGCTGGCCAAACATCTAAGACCTACACAATGCTACTAGCTCAATAACTGCATATACAGAGTCCCCTGTGGTGAAAATGCTCAGAAAAGGAGAGAGACGACCTACTGAGCATGCTCAAACAGTACAGAGGACGTGGGGGGCTCAGAGCTGAGTCAAGTGTAGGTAATGGGAAATCACAGTAAGTAATTAGCTTAATTGTTTATTCAAAATTGCAAAAGGAAATGCCTGGAGCTTGGGAGAGGAGGTAGGAAAATATCCATATTTTCTTTATGTAGATGTCTAGGGAGCTAATGGCCTTATTTGGGGAGATTTTACTCTGTGGCTAGTTTACCTGTATTTGCTAATCTCCATGGTTCTATTAGATAGTATTTTACGTATAAAGACAAAATGTAATACTTAAGGCAAAAAGTGTTTGTGCAACTTGTTCAAAATCGCTTGGCTGGAAAATGGCAGATGAAATAAAAGGCACCAGGACGTGTGGCTTCTACCTGCTGGATTGCTCCTCTATGTGATATTGCAGGAAATGCTTCCAATTGCTCAAAAGACAGTGCCAGTGTCTATAAAATGGAGTGGTGTGGTGGTAGCTTCCTAGAAAATGGAGGTTACCATGTGCTTTGTTCTGTTTAACTTCCAGAAATAGCAATACACATTGACTTAAATGTTAAGGAGCTTTCATTAAATTGCACTATTTGTCCATCAAAACACAATTATTACTTGTAGGCTGTTTATGTCCATTCCATTCCACACTTATTTCCTTTAGGTTTGTAGGCACAATCATGAATAAATACCAACAAGGTGGTAAAATTTGAGACAAAAAACTCAAAACATAAAGAAATTTTGCAATATTGTCATCAGGGCAGAATTCTTCATATTATCTATCTAATGACTGTCAGTTTCTTTGATTGGCTTTTAAGGAGACTCTTTATCCATAAAATTATCTACATTCCCACCTTGTTTTTCTGTCCTTTTTTTTTCTTGATGATGACTGGATTATCCATTTCCTTGTATATTAAATTGCATTGAATGACACCCAGCCTTGAGATATTCGTTCTAAGTCTCTTGTGGGCCACCCTGAGGCAAGGCTTAACAGTGAATATCAAAACAGTAAATAAGAGCAAGTCATAAAAGTAATTCTTTTACAAAGCACAGCAACTCAGTGAACTGAATGATGTTTTTAGAGCAATGGTTATGAACAGGAAATTAATGGTTCAATCTATGTCTGGGAACAAAACAAGGGGGAATAAGTAGTTAATAATTAGAAATGTCGAACACCACATATATAATTACTTGGAAAAGACCCAAATGAAGAAACAGTGTATAGGACCAGCACTCAACCATCTGGTATGGAAACAAGCAGGCTACATTGGGCACAGATAAGAGATAAAATGTCTTCTCACTGTGATGAGTAAAGGGAGGAGCTTACTAACATTTATTGATCTTAATATCAAAGAAGAATTAAGTGAAAAATTGATGGAATTCCACTCAAGCCATCACTAAAGCTGCTTCCTTCTTCATGAGGATCAAGATGACTATTCAGGAAGAACTGAAGCAACCAGAGAATTATTTGTAGGAGGCTATGTGTGTATGTGCCTGTAAATGAAATTTTGATCTATATATCTCATTACAAGCAAAATTTGGTGTCTACTAATATGGTGCCATCAATTCTTTCTCATAGAAGTTTTACTTTTAGACTTTATATTAACTTTTTATTGATTTTTAAAGTGAGTGTTTTCAATCTAACAAAAGTATTTGTGTAGGTCTGTTCTGATGAACACATAAATACAACTCAAACTTATTTTTAGAAGCATTTGATGTTGTTTTTACTTTTGTAATGATCTATGGGATGTATACATGACCAAATGTCCACCATAATTTACTTACACAAATGCTCTCAAAAGTTTCTTACTTCACACACACAGGAAACTCAGCAATTGCTCAGTGAGAGTATCCCTTGCCAGTGTGAACAGGAACTAGAAATGCACAAATGAAAACAACCGTCTCTTAACCTTAAGAAGCAAAACCAAACGGCCATGCTTTTGATGATCTAGGGGTACAGATTTTAGTTCCAAGCCTTTGAAGAACTGTGGGCTTGACAATCAGGATAGGGAGCTTGATAACTACACCACTCTTCAGCTGCATGGAAGACAGAAAGTGGAGGTTGATTTAGGAAGATGGTCGTGAAGATTTTAGGATGCTGTGTTGGAAGAACTGAGTAACAGTTTGGATGTGGGAGATAAGGGTGTATGAGAACTCTCAAGTCCCAAGTTTCTTGTACCAAATGAAAGGAGTGCAGGAATAGTATGAATTGTTGATGGTGCCCTCAACTCCTAGCAGAAGAAAATAAAAATTGGCTTTTAGAGAATGCCCTCTCAACGTTGAAATCAGAATAACAAAATACAATCAAGTAAGCGAGCAAGTGCCACAATAAGCAAGAATTAGCAGAAACAAGATAGGAAATGTTTAGGCTCCAGTGATGCTGGGATTATCAGATAAAGACCCTTAAATCTATGAAATGCTTAAAGAAGCAAAGGATAGAAATTTAAAAAGGAGCAAACTGCAAATAAATCTAACTGTTGCAATAAAAACTCAGCAGGTAACACACAGAAGATCAGACACAGTTACACGGTGAATTAGCCCAGCCTGGGGCGTCAGAAACCTGGCGGGATGTGAAGGACATCAGGGAATTGGGCATAACAGAGCATATCAGAGCCTGAGCAAGGGAAAGAGGCTTCCCCTGGTGGGAAAGGCTTCATGTGGCGCATCTGAAGAGGAGGAAGGTGAACAGAGTGTCCAGGCAGGCAGGGAGCTGCCTGGGGTGAAGTGTCAAATCCCGAGTAAATTTTACAAAGATGGCAACAGAAGTGACAGGAAATGGTTACAAACTGTGGATTAAGTATGTAATTAAATGTACTAAGGGCAATGGGAGGCATAATTCTTTCAGTTGGAGAAGGGAGCACAATTCAGAAAACACGGAAGGCTAGAATGAACCACATATTAGTGTTGTTGTTAGGTGCCATCAAGTCAGATCTGACTCATAGTGACTTAGGGTCACTATGGTAGGGAACTAAACACTACCCAACACTGTGCCATGCACACCATCCTTTTACGTTTGAGCCATTGCTGCAGACACTATCTTTCTTCTCATTTTGAGTCATGCCACATCCACAACTGGAGGTCCCAAGGGCATTACTGCATTCCTCTCATTAAGGTCGACTCTACTTGGAGGAGACAACTCTTCCCCAGTTGTTTCTTGAATGCCTTCCAGCCTGGGGGCCTCATTTTCCAGCACTATATTTGACTATGCTCCTCTGCCATTCATATAATTTTCAGTGGTTAATCATTTCAGCCCTAACTCCATAGTATTTGATAGGAATCAGAAGTACTGGTGTTAATTTATAGTCTTCTTTATATAAAAATAATCCAAAATTAAATACTACTTTAAGTGTGTATATATTGTGTCTCTTTACCTGTCTAGTGATGTGGACATATTACCTTGCTGTCTGCAGCAAAGACCTAGAGGCAACAACACCTTTATAGTAATGGCCATGCCTGGTACCCAGAGCTTGGCTTCTGAAAATCTTGCTCCACAAACAGGAATAAGGATGCCTTGAGAAGAACAGTGATTCTTCTGTGGAGAAGGGACCCACAAGAGGATTTAGAACAAGAGTTTGCAGCAGAAAGCAGGGTTCACCCCCCAGTACCACAAAAAAAAAAGAAGAAAAAAAAGGAAATAAAAAGAATATCATAGATGGAAGACAAGGTGAAGGACATAGTATATTCAGGTATCAGTACTAAAAAGAAAATAAAGGAATCTGACCACAGCTTTCAGAAACTGTGGGACATGATGAAGAGACTAAACCTAAGAATCTATGGGAGTAGAAGAGCTGAGATTAAAACCAAAGGCATAAAAATGTATTCATGAAATAATAGCAGAAAACTTCCCAAAGCTAGTGGATGAATAGATACTGAATCCCAAGTGACACTTAGAACCACAAACAGATGGATGCAGGAAAGATCTTCTCCATGTCACATTACAGTAAAATTCTAAGACTAGAAAGCAAACAACCAATTCTAAAAGATGCAAGAAAAAAACTCCAATTCATTTACAAAGGTAAACCCATTCCAAAAACATTAGACCTCTCATCAGCAACTCTAAAAGCCAGGAAAGCATGCAATGATGTATTTCAAGACCTGAAAATTAATAACTTCCAACCAAGATTACTATATCCAGTAAAGCTATCCTTTAAAAATTGATGGGGAAATGAAGTTCCAAGATAAGAACTTAACTAATCCATAACCACTAAGCCAGCATTGCAGAAGATACTTATAGGAATCTTACAACAGAGGAAGAAGATATACAAACATGAGAAGCTAGGAAAGAATAAATCCTATGAGAGTAACACATGAACAAATGAGAACTGTGATAGAAGAAAGTATTTCCAGCACAGTAAACTGGCAAGCCCCTAATACACGCAGGGGAAAAAAAAAGAACAATCAAATCAAATATGAAAACAACAAAATCAGACAAATCAAATTCCACCAAATAATAACCCTAAATATAAACAGTCTTAATACTGCATATTGAAGACTCATCTGACTGTATTAAAGAACAAGACCCAGCTCTATGTTGCTTGCCAGGGGTTATGTAAGAATTCATTAAATCATGGAAGTAAATTAGCAGATCAAGCTATCTGGCCTTTGGTGGAAGAGCACGAACACCAGAGACTTGGTGAGTCACCATGCAGGTGACAGAGGTGGCAACTTTGCTCAAGCAGCTAGGGAGCCACATGTCAGTAAAGCTTCACTTTGTCACAGACACAGGAATCTACTTTATGGAGGGATTGGGGAAGTTTCATTAATTCTCCCCAAAAAGCCATCAGAGATTTTTCCCTGGGATGTTTGACCCTTATCATTTGTTTCAAGTTGTTGGTTGACAGAAACCATGTTGATTCTCTAATAGAATGTATAATGAGTGATCTTACTGGAGGGACATATAAAACATTCCTAAACTTGGTTTGTGGTTTTGCCTTGGAGCAATCTGGAAAGCCAACATCCAGTCCCAGTGTGAAAGAAGAGCAAAGATTGTTGGATTTGATCATAAATAGAGACAAAATTAAAATTTTTTTAATTCTGAATTTTTAGTAATATGATAAATCATATTAATCACATTTTCCCTTCTGTTGCATGATTTTGTTTGCTTGCTAGTTATGAGTCACATAGATATAAAAGTTTCATTAGTTCTTCATTGAAATAAAAATATAAAGACTTACCCCAAAGAGAAAAGTCATTACCAAGGTCAATGGCAAAGAGTTTCCATTTTTTAAGAAATTATTTCAAATTTTCATTTATTTCAAATTAATTTTTGTATAAGGTGCTCAGAGTCCAATTTCATTTTTTCCACATATGGATATCAAGTTTTCCTCTTATCATTTATAGAAGATACTATTTTGCCATTGCATAATTTTGTTGCCACTGGCACAGAATAGCTGACTATATATGTGTGTGGGATCATATCTGGGCTCTTCCCCATTCCATTGGTATATGTGTCTGTTTTTATATTAGTACCATTTTGTGATTACTATAGCTTTGTAATATAGTTTGAAAGCAGGGAATGTGATGGATCCAGCTTTGTTCTTCCTTCTGACTACTGCTTTACCTATTCAGGGTATCTTGTGTTTCCAAACAAATTTTAAGATTTGTTATTCTATTTCTGTGAAAAATGCCACGGGAATTTGGGTAGGGATTGCATTGAATCATAGATCACACTGGGAAATGTTGAGATTTAACAAAATTCTTCTAATCCATGTGCATAGGCTATCTTTAAATAAATTGAAAAAAAGGAACAAGTAAATTTAATCAATATCTTACAGATTTCAGTGTATAGATCTACTTGCTCTTGCTTGGTTACAGTTATTCTAAGTATTTTATTCTTTTTGATGTTATTGTAAATTTTCTTGAATGCCTTTTTGCATTTTTTCTTTTGAAACCGAGTCTTGCTAAGGTACACAGGCTACCTCTGGCCTGCTCCCACCTCACAGTCACTGGGATTACAAGCATGTACCATGGTGCTTTGCTAGTTTGTTGTTAATGTTTAGAAATGCAAATGACTTTTGTATATTCACTTTGTCTCTTACAACAAAAGCAGTCTATGGAAGTAAAAACAAACAAGTAAGACTTTATCAAACTAAAAACCACAGCAAAGGACATGATCAACAAAATGAAATAGTAATGGAATGGGAGAAAATATTCCTGAATCTTGATCTGATAAGGGATTGATATCCCAAATATAATAAACTCACGTGACTGTGTAGCAAAACAAACAAACAAACAAAAAAACACAAGAAAATACAAAAGAACCATTAACAACCTGATGAAAAAATAGGCAAAGCATGTAAATTGACATTTTTCCAAAGAAGACATACAAATGGCTGGCAGGTACATGAAAAGGTACACAATAGCAGTGACCATATGAGAAACTCTAATCAAAGCCACAATGGAACATCATCTCATACCTGTTAGGACTGATAGGAATGAGTGGGGCACCAAGGGTTAATCAAGGATTTGAGGCACAAAGAACACAGCTTAAGTCTGTTAAAATATAGGTGCCTACTCATAGCCCTGCCCGCAGCTGTAGCCCTGTGGCATGCGATCCCGTCAGATCTCGGAAGCTAAGCAGGGTTGGGCCTGGTTAGTACCTGGATGGGAGACCGCCTGGGAACACCAGAAGCTGTAGGCTTGGGAGAAGGACCTGGCAACCCCCTCCCCCCAAAAAAAATCAATCTGCCATTGAAAAACCCGATGAACAGCAGAGAAGCACTGACAATAGTATTTCCCCTGTTGTACAGAGGGTCGCTATAAGTCGGATATGGACTCAAGGGCACCTAACAACAACAACAACAACAACTCATAGCCCCAACAAGTCCCAACACTTTTTAGATATAGGACACATGGTCAAGAAACTAGCAGATCATGTCTGTTAAGATAAAAGTGTCAGCTCAAGACACTGGCCCATTCTGCACTTATTAAATGAGGGAAGCTTGATCAGGATGTTTACACAGGGGCAATTAGAAAAGATAACATTCTTTGTCTTACAAATAAAGATCAGGTAGATGCCCTCTCTTCTGAACAAAGAGTAATCTTGGCTAAGTTTGTCATTATTAAACATAACATTAGCCTTGAAGTTTTGACTCTTGTGGGCTTTTCAAGTACATTAAGGGCAACCAAATGCTTGTTTCTAAGTTGCAACCCTATGCACAACAGAACAAAACACTACCTGATACTGTGCCAGGCACAGGATCTTTTATGTGTTTAAGTCCCTTGGTGCAGCCACTGTGTCATTTCATCTAGTTGAGGGTCTTTTTTTTTTTTTTTTTTTTGCTGACCCACTACTCTTCCAAGTCCTTCTCCCAGGACTGGTCCCTCCTGACCTGTCCAAAATACACATGAGACACAGTCTAGCCATCCTTGCTTCCAAGGAATACTCTAGGTGCTGAAAGCTATGCCACTGGTATTGCAGATACCAGTGGGTCACTCATGGTGGACAGGTTTCAGTTGATCTTCTAGACTAAGGCAGAATGGGCAGAAGAACCTGGCAACCCACTTCCAAAACAGTTATCCATTGAAAACCCTATGAACCCTATGCACAGTAAGTTACAATTTGTAAAATATCTGGAGCTGCCAATCAAAAAGTGAAACTACACCCCAGGAACTACACTGAGGTGAGAAATTCTAAGGAAAACAATAAAAGAAACCCACCCATTGAGCATCTTGTTTACTTTTCTATATAGAATGTTCTCTCCCCTGAGGGTGTATCTGTCCTTAATTTCTTTTCTATAATAAACTCTACTCTTACTACTGTGTACATACGTCTGCCAGTTAAATTCCTTTATGCAATATATCACAAAGATTGAAGATCTTATTTACACATTAACAAGATGGGTACTATCAAACCATAAGATATATATTGATAACATTATGAAAAAATTGAATTTTTATATTCTGTTGGTGGCAATGTAAAACTGGTAGAGCCATTATGGAAAACACTATGGAGTTTCCTTAAAAAGTTAAACATAGGACTGCCATATTATCCAGCAAACTCATTTCTAGGTATACATCCAATGAAATGAAATCAGTACCTTGAAGCAATATCTGCATCTCCCCCCCATTTCAGTGCAGCACTATTTACAGAGACAACATATAGAAACAAAGCAAGTGTCCACTGATGATTAAAGAAAATAATATATCAAGGTTGTATATATTCAATTTTTATACATTCAGATATATATATATATATATATATATATATATATATATATATATATATATCACAATTGTGTACATATATGTGTGCACATACACACAAAATTGAATATTATTTGGCATTAAAGAAGGAAGTCCTGCCATTTGTGATGACATGGATAAATTTTGAATATATAGGATAAGTGAAGTCGACACAAAGACAAATACTCTATGATCTCAGTTAGAATTTAAAGGATTCAAACTCATTGAAATGGAATAGAAGAGTGCGTGCCATAGGTAGGAAGGAGGGTAAATGGGGAGATGTTGGTTAAAAGGTTAAAATTTTTAGTTATAAGGTAAACAAGTTCTGGGGATTTAATATGCAGCATGAGTGGTGATTGATGTGTTTGATTGTGGTCATCATTTATGTATATCAAATAACATGTATACCTTTTAAAAATAAACAATTTTCTTCAAGTTAGATTTAGCTCTCACATTTGAGTGAGAATGTATTTTTTGAGCCTGTTTATTCACTTCAAATGATGTTCTCCACTTCCATCTATTTTGCTGCAAATGACAATTTCATTCTTTATTGCTGAGTAATATGCTACTATGTATCTATACACAATTTTTTAATCCACTCCTATTAGTGGATATCTTGGTTGATTCTGTACCCTTGTGACTGTGAGGAGTACTACGTTTAATATGGAAGTACAAGTGTCACTGTAGTATGATGACTTATCTTCCTCTGAGTATATTCCAGGAGTGGGATAGCTGGGTCATATGGCAGTTATATTTTTAGTTTTCTAAAGGACCTCCATGTTGATTTCCATAGTGGCTAAACTACTTTGACAGTCCCACCAGCAGTAGAAAAATGGTTCTTTTTTCTTTGCACTCTCACCAGCATGTGGTATTTGTTTTGTTAATCTTGGCCATTCTTACTGGAGATGGAATCTCATTGTTTTGATTTGTATTGACCTAATAGCTAGGGACATTGAGCATTTTTCATGTATTTATTGGTCATTCGTATAAAAGAACAAATCATTCATATTTAGATATAATAAAATGAACAACCAAACCTATCTTGTTGTTGTTAGGTGCCCTTGAGTGGGTATCCGACTCCAACTCGAGTGACCCTCATAGGGTTAATGGCTGTTTTGGGATTGCCTTGGGAGTGGATTGCCAGGCCCTTCTCCCATTTTTGCGGTGCTGGGAATCGAATTCGGGACCACAGAGACTGCAGCACAGCGCTCTACCAACTGAGCCAAACAAACCTATCTAAGAATGGAAAACAGAAGAAGATAAAGAAGGGAGAAGATCAGCAGGTGGGAGTGAAGGTTGGAGAAAGGGTTAAGGGGAGGAGAAAGAATGTGGAGGGGTCAAAAGTGAGAAGAGAATCTCAAAATATAAGATGCGAGTATATGAACACATGGAAACATAGGGGTAAGGAAAGGAACGTTTGTGAATGTAATCCATGTTTGGATAAGATTTATGATGTATTAAATTTCCTTCTTTTTTTCTTCAGTTTATGCTGTTCTGTAAGATATGTATAATGATGAAATGTATAAGCAAATGTGATTTAATGGTTGCATAATGGATATAGCAAATGGCTCTGTACTCCACTAACATTTATAAAGAAGAAAATATAAATAAAAATTCAAGCTTGAGAAAAGATGAACGTTTTAGTTCTTTTTAGATGTTAGATGCAAAATAAACTCAATAGGAGAGGGTATAAGAACTATCATATGTCTTCAAAAGTATATTCTGCTTTTACCATGTGGTTGACGAAGAAGCAATTAGATCATTTATTTGACTTCATAACGATCAGAATTTTGTTAATCTTTATAAACACAGCAAAGCTGTATTTTTACATACAGACTGACATTATGTAGTCTGAGATATGGCAAGTTTCTACCACTTTCCCCTTATCTTTTTAGCAGCATGTAGATTTAATATTTAGAAAGGTCTTTTGAAGTTACAAAATGTAAAGCACTTATAAAGCCAAGGATTAGATATTCCATGATTCCCTTTCAAATCTGAACATTTATTTTTA
>VMDO01015554.1:0-18340 GCA_007922755.1 Pedetes capensis
AGAAGAGAGAGAGAGAAAGAAAACGAGGAATTTGGAGCAAAAAGCATAGGGGACATAGGAGACTTGAGGACCATCCAGGATAGTGTGGAGGAAAAGGAAAGAAAAGGACACAGACAGAAGTGCCGTGAAGGAAAGAGTAGAGGATGTGGTAGGTGAGTGGGCATGAGTGGAGGTTTTCAGAGAGGAGGAGTCAGAGTTAGGGTTGATCATGAAACCATTGACCAAAACAAGAAGGACTAGAGAGGAAAACAAAGGTGAAGAGAAGTTGAGCTTGTTTCTGAAGAATTTAACCTGAAAAGGCAAGGAGCTGGAAACTCCTACTGAAAATTCCAAGACCTGACAAGAGTAGGCATGTGCCAGCATTTGTCAAAGAGCTCAGGGTGAGCACCTGAGCAGGGAGCCCCAGACATCCATGACAGGAGTGTGTCATGTTTAAGTTTTAACAGACACTTAGATGAGGGCTGACAGGGAGGTTTGTCATGTCTATAATCCATGCAAAGCTAAATGCCACAGATGTCAGAGTAGCAGATAAAATAGTCAAAATAATCAGAAAGAAGAAATGAAACAACATGAAATATATCAAGGATCAATGTAAAGTCCTTTGTTTATGTTCTGAAAATCAATTGCACAACATAGAATTAATGAGCATAGCAATGATGATATTAACTGTTTTTAAAATCCTAATAACTACAGTGTTCCAGGATTACTGTATCAGTTACATCACCAGACAATGTATTTAATCTTTACAACAGCCCTATGGCATTGATACTACTTCAATGGCACCTAACAACAACATTGTCATCTGATGGGAGAAGGATCTGGCAGCTCACTCTCAAAGCAATCTCCCAAAACAACAACCCATCGAAAACTCTATGAATAGCAGAGAGGCACCGATAGTGCTAGGCACAGCACAGTGTCCGGGAATGTTTTGTTCTGTTGTACATAGGATCACTATGAGTCAGACCTGACTCAGCACCTAGCATCTAACACTGTCATCTCACCTTCCAGGTGAAGTCAAAAAGACCTTAGTTTGACTGAAAAGTATCATATTTTTTAACCAGTAGGATAAGGATTGAGGAGACCCAATTTGATCACACTTGTGTCAAAGACCTTTTCTACTTGTAAAAATAAGTAGCTATGTGTTCTTGTGTGCTGCAAAAAGAAATACACAAGCACAGGGAATGACTCAATGGCGAGGTTATTAAAATGTAATATTCCCTTTTCAGGTTAGCTTCAGTATTCAGTATGATTCAAGACTGTAAATTCTCAAATGTTCACCTAGAAGTGTGAAGTTTTTATAATGATAGGAATGTTTACTGTGGAAGAATGGAGAACCCAGTTCTCAGCTAGATTTCTAATGATATCAGTATCTTACAAAAATCAAGGTCTGTGAACTCCTACTGACAGAGAAGCCTCCTGCACGTGGTGCCTCTGGGGGAGCAAAAGAGTGAGAGTGGGGCTCACACGTGTCTGTGGTCACACACAACTTAGCCATCTTCCCTGTCTCCATGCTGCACACGCAGCCCCAACTGTGGTAACCTGTCAGGTATCCTTCCTGTTGAGAATCCTGGTTCTTTCCAATCCTGCCTGCTTTCCTTTCCTTGGTTTGTTCTGCTTTCCTTCTCTTTCTGGCCACTCCTTCTTCCTCCAGTGTCTTTTTAGCCCTGGGAATATACTCCTGAATCCCAGTCAGCCCTTCAAGCCCTTTTCATGGACACACACCATCTCTCTCCCCCCCACCCCCCTCCTTCCTCTCTCTCTCTCTCCTTCCCCCCTCTCTCCTTTCTCTCTCTTTCTTCTCTTTCTTTCCTCTCTCTCTCTCTCTCTCCTTCTCCTTTCTCTTTCTCTGTCTAAGAATTTGAGCAAATTCTCATATAAGCTTTGATAACCTTAAAAGAGTATAAACATAGCTCCTCACTTACACTGTCATCCTGGTGCCAAATAAATGCACATTTAGGCAACCTTCTGAATTGGTGTTAACCAGCCAGGGGAGAGGACACAAATCACAGGGAGCAAGTATGTCATCTCTCCATGCATCAGCATGTCATGTATTTACAGAAAATATTTAAGGTGGTGCTTCCAGTTAACTGGATTTGTAATTTCATTCCTTTGAAAAGTTCCACATCAATGGTGCACATTTTAAGAAAAGAGAACAATTCTGTAAAGACAACTCAGTAACCAAGAGGGTAAAAAGCTACTTTTCTATAAACACATGAGTGTAGTGTATGATTATCTGAAATATAATTTTGGTTTTCTATCCTATAATCTTTGGTTGCATTTTGCCTATCAACCATTCTGTGATGAAGCTGGACTTTGTACTAGAAGGAGGGATCATAAAATGATTTAAGTTCTATTGCCTTTCTTTATTTAGATTTCCATCTTCATTTCCTGAAAGAGGTTCTAAGGCTTGGTGTAGCTTTGGATTATGGGATATTTCTGAAATGGACCTTTGGAACCTTGTGGTCCTTGGAGAGAAGCCTGATAATCCGGGCCTTGTGAGTTTCTTTGCCATGTCTTGCCTACCTCTCCTCTTTCCCTTCTCACTGCTCTGCCCTGGGTCCAGGCCCACAATTCCAAGTGGCTGGGCTACTTATATGCCCCCCGCCAATACCCAGGCCGCAGGCTTCCTCCACCCTCCTGCCACCTCCGTTAAGCCTGCACGCCTGACATCACTAGCCACAAGGCCACGCTCCAGCTCCCTAGGGTTACAGCCCTTGATGTCAGCCTTTTCCCACTGTCCCCACCCTAGACCCCCCACCTTATCAGGACCTTCTCATCCCACATGCCCTGCTCTGCAGCCTTGGCCAGGCAGGAAACTCTCCTCACCACCCCACAAATGGACCATCCTCACCCCAGCTTTGCTGTTTCCTCCTTCCCAGAACCTTTTGCTCTTCCTCCAATCCTCTATCTACTCCTACCTGACCTGCCTGTCAAAACCCAGTTCTTGAAGCATCTTCCCCAGGAGACCTTCTCTAGCTTCTCCAATTCTCTTCCATACTCCTGCAGTCCCACACAACTTCCAGCATTCCTCTCCCTTTGTGGGAGGGGTAGCAACCAAGGCCAGGGCTGGCTGTGGGGCCTTCCGGTTCCCCATCACTGCTGATGGCTCTGGGCCTCCCAACAGCACGCTCTTGAAATGGCTGAGCAGTGGTGCTTGCTGCCTGTTCGTCCTAGATCAGCAGGGTGTCTCCACCTGCGTCGTCTCAAGCCATTACTAGGTTGTTGTCAGGTGCTGCCGAGTCATGTCCAACTCATAGTGACCCTCATAAGGTTTTCAATGGCTGACTGTTTCGGGATTGCCTTGGGATAATTTTTCTTACATCTTGTCTCCAGAATCCAATTCTCCAGCTCTTAACTATTTTCCATAACTCATCTCCTTTCATGGATCATGTCATCCCATGAGAAATTGAAGTTCCATTTACTTGGTTGGAGTATAACATACTCGCTAAACATCAAAGTTCCAATCTCCAAAAGCCGTGGTGCCATTATAATGAGACAAAAAGAAGCCCTTCAAAAATAAAAGCTTGGAAGTAGTCTTTTCCAGTGCTCCTTGACGTATGCTTAGTCCACCACTGGTTTAATCTTTCTAAAGGGATTTTTTAACTGTTACACTGTCATGAGGGCATTGGAAAGAGAGATATACTATAGTTCTCCCTATAAATTTGTGATAAACACCCACAAAATAAACAAGAGACATATGATTACAACTATCCTTAAAGTTCAGTAGCGATCCACAATGAAATGGGTGCAGACTCAGTTTAGACAAACCCTTCCTTAGCAAAGTTTGTCATGCTCGTCCTCTGAAAGCTGATCTTTGGTAGAATCTGAGCGCACAGCTTTTCTATTTTATTGTCTCTCCAGAGCGCTATGCTTTATTCTATCACAGGCAAAAACCAGCTAGGGCAGGCTGGCTTGTTTCTACAGATTTCTTTAAAAACTCAGTCTACTTCCCCTTCGCAGCTGCCACTGACTGCCTTCAAAGTGGCCAAGTATTCCAGGGTTTCAGTATTTCTGAGAAGCACTAAGAGCTTTCAGAGGAAAAAAGAAGAAGGGTAAGTATCAGCTGGGAAAATCTTACCTCAACTTCTGACTGGCAGGGACAGTTATCTTGTTAAGCTTGTCCATTCTTTTTGGTAAGATGCAAGTCACTGTCCAGCAGGATCATCAGCAGCTCCTGGCCCCGCTCAGGGGCAGCATGGTGAGCCTCTGCCCTCCAGGGCTCCAGACACTGGATCTGACTGCTGAGAGTGAGCGCAGGCTGCTGGCAAACCCCCGTGCGCTAGGGAAGTAAAACTTGCTGGAGCACATCGTCAAGTTTCATGTTTCTACGTAATCATGTGATCCGGGGAGCCAGCCAGCTGAGCTGATTATTCCGCATTGTGTAAACTTTAGTAGTGAAACCTGCATGCAAATTTGTTTCCAGCTGCTTTCTTTTATAATCAGGTTTATTACCTGGTTAGCACAAGCTTCTGGGACACTACTTCCTGTTCCTCCCAAATACATTTAGTCCCTGTTTTCAGCAGGTGGTGAGCTGTCCCCAGCAACTTCCTAGGCTTGAGGAAAAGGCAAATAATCCATTCCATCTGAATGTCTCTTGGGGACTTTCTGCTTATTTGCATAAATTCGTGGATAAGCTTTTTCCACTTATAGAACCATTGGATGAAATGGAATTGTTTTAGTATGTTCCTCCTTGTATTTATCCGGTTGGCAGGAATATAGTGGCAATAGTTTACTCAGAAAGCTAGAGTCTCTCTTTTCCTGGGGCTCTACTTAAAATCAGGAGAAGGATGTGGCAATCCACTCCTGAAGCAATCCTGAAACAATCAGCCATTGAAAACCCTGTAAGGGTCACTGTGAGTCAGACCCGACTGGAAGGCACCTAACAACAATAGCAACAACTATTTAAAATGGAATGGGGAGTTCTCTATGCAAGATCATTTAAGGGTAGAGACAGGGGACCCCAGAAAAGAGAGATGATTTCTATCATAAGCTGTGTGGAGTATCTTGCTGAGAGCCTTATGCTTTCAAACAAAACTAGGAGGAACCCAAAAGTCAATCAAGAACAAACCTAATGATGTCTCAACAACAAAATTCCAACATCAGAGACTCTCCTAAAAGCAGAGTTCCACTCCCCTCCCTGCCTTTGTCTCTTCCTGTCCTTGTCCACTGCTCACTTCGTCCTTTCACCAGATCCAGTGACACAGCAGACATGGGGGCATCCCAAGCACAGACAGGTGGATGAGGTCAGGAGGAGGGACCCATCCCTGCAGCAGCTAAACTTATCCAGAGAGCTCTACTCCCCTCCTGGAAGACTTTACACTTTCTCTACCTGGTCTGAAAACAGCCAATTTATCTGTCACTTAGAGAGCAGTAGGCAGTTTAAGGCCAAATAGACAGAAATATGAGAGGGACTGTTCCTTTTCTACCTGGACACACTTCCCTATAGCCAGCAAGAGTGCCCAGATCACCTTTGTAAAGTGAAGTGCACATTCCCCACCTTATCAAAAAAAGACCAATCCTCCCCCTGGGTCTGAAGAATACACAGGGGGAGAAAAAAGAGGGTTCCCAGTTCTCTCATGTCACAGACCTGAGGTCTGGCTGAAGAGAGAGGGGAAAGAGGGGCAAACAGAAGAAGTGCAGCAGGAGGTGGAGAGGGAGGAGGAAGAGGAGGAGACACTAGTGGTAGAGGTGGAAGCCATAGACCGATGTTCTCTCTCCTGCCTCTTGTTTGTTCAGAGGTTCTACTGCACTTCTCCAGGACACCTTGATTTCTCACATTCATGCACTGCATATGAAAAATTTCTGGTTCCACTAGATGTTCAGGAGCAGAATCTTCAGAGCTCCTGAAGGGTGGGGCGCTTCTATTTTGTCAGGCTACTGACTTAGCCAGTTCAACAAGACAGTTGACAATCTTTCATGAGAAAAATCCAAGAGGTTATCTTTTCTAACTGTTTATTTTCTTAACCTAGCAACTCCATTTTATTGAAGTGTACCCTGAAGGAGCACTAGACCCCCTAGGGCCTCCTCTCCCATAGTTCTCAGCGGAATAAGCAAGTAGACCAATAGAGTAAAAGTATGGGTGATGTTATCAAAGATCAGGAAAAACGGGCTTCATTGAGTGGGATGATAATAGTCAGTGTGCTCCTTCTGAATTATTGTAAAGTGCATTCCATCAGCCACTTGACTTTGCTTTCCACCAACAGCTCTACTCAGCACCTGGGCTGACAACTTCTTATTTCCCCAGAGAAAAAGACAGGGGCAAGAGTTATACTTCTGCTTTTTCTTTTTACAGCTACTTGCCTTTCTTCTTTTTACTGTACTGAGTCTGACATGATAAAAATGAGAGTCTGGCCAAGCGTGATGGCACATGCCTCTCATCCCAGCGACTCAGAGGGCTGAGGCAGGAGGATTGCAAGTTTGAAACCAGAAGCAGCCTACATAACTTGGTGAGACACTGTCTCCAAATTTAAAAAGGGGGGGGGCCTGGAGGTGTAGCCCAGTGGTTAAGCACTTGGCAAAATATGTGTAAGCCCCTAGGTTTAACTCTCAAGGACTACAAAAAGAAAAGAAGAGAAAAAGGCAAGAAAAGAGAAGAGAAGAGAAGAGATGAGAAGGGCAGGGAAGGGAAGGGAAAGGAAAAGAAAAGAGAAGAAAAGAAAAGAGAAGAAAAGAAAAGAAAAGAAAAAAGAAAAAAAAAAGAAAATTAGAGTGTGCTTTTCCAGACAGGACATTTGGCCCCATGTCATGTATCGTGTGACAGCCTAAAGTTCCAGGCCTGCTACAACTGCTCTGAAGCTGTAACTGGCTTACCAAGGTCAAGGCAAGCATGGAAACTGACAACACCAAGTCTTAGCTGACTACTTGTAAATGGAGTGAGACCACAAGACGTGGTTCTACAATATATCACAACAAGAATTTAGGCCCAAATCTACATGGCTGTGAAAATTAACCACTAGATTAACAGATAACAAATGGACAGCTCTAATCTTAAACAAAATATAGAATGCCTGTATGTTGCTGACAGAATGATAAGGTGCAATCATTTTGGAAGCAGTTCAGTATTTAATAAATTTGATGGCATAGGCCATAAATGTGCAGAGCACTCCTAACTATGTATACCAAGGTCATATGCAAAAGTTTTCATTGAGCCAGGTGTGGTGGCACATGCCTGTATTTCCAATATTTGGGAGGCTGAGGAAGGGGGATTGAGAGTTCAAGGCCACCCTGGGCTGCATGTTGTTGTTGTTAGGTGCCGTCGAGTCGGTATCCAACTCATAGCGACCTTCATAGGGTTTTCAATGGCTGACTGTTTTGGGATTGCCTTGTGAGTGGATTGCCAGGTCCTTCTCCCATTTTTGTGGTGCTGGGAATTGAACTCGGGACCTCAGAGACTGCAGCACAGTGCTCTACCAACTGAGCTAAATCCCAGCCACCCTCTGGGCTGCATAGAGAGACCCTATTTCAAAGGACAAAAAAGCAAACAAAACAACAAAAAGATAATTTTCATTGAGGTGTTTTTTCTTCCTCTTCCCCTTGGGATTTTTTGTGGTCTTCTTTTCTTCTTTTTTTCTCTGCTGGAGAGCAAACCCAGGGCCTTGTGCCTGCTAGGTAAGCACTCTACCACTAAGCTACATCACCAGACTTGAAGTGCTGTTTCCTATAGAAAAAAAAAAAAGAAAGAAAGAAAGAAAAAAACAGTCCTGGAAATACTCAACATCAACAGAACAAATAATTGTGGAATATTCACATAACGGAGTACTATTCACCAGTGAATATGAGTGAACTTCAGTTACATTTGTATGGATAAGTAGCAAAAATAAAGAAATATTTAGGATACATACATGTATCTTAAAACTGATAAAGGGAATTGTTGTTATTGTTGTCTGGTGCCATCGAGCTGAGTCTGACTCATAGAACAAAACACTCCTTGACACTGTGCCATGCCTTGCACTATGTCAGTGCTTCTCTACTATTCATAAGGTTTTCAATAGCTGATTGTTTCAGCATTGTTTCAGAAGTAGGCTGCCAGATCCTTTTCCCATTTTTGTTGTGCTGGAGGTCGATTCCAGGGCCTCAGAGCATGAAGAGCAGGCACTCTCCCAACTGACCTAAGCCCCAGCCCCAGGAAAGGGAATTGTTATTGTTTCTGTTAGATGCTGTTAATAAAGGAAATAATAAACATCAAATTCTGGTGAGTGGTTACCAGGGAATGGAATTAGGGGGAAGGGGCACACAGGGCTTCCAAGCAATAGTAGTATCCTATTTCTTAAGTTGAGTGGTGGGTATAAATGTTTACTTTATTGTTATTATTTATTTCTCACACAGTTGTAGGTATTAAATATTTAACAAAAATGAATAAGAAGAGCCTGGTCTAGAATTATTGGAGAAAGCCAAGATAGCATGCCTAAATTGAAGTAGAGGCTGTGCACAAAGATAGGTTATACTGGAACTTGGGTATGAGACCTAAGCAACCCTGGTTTTTCTTGGGCTCTTATTCTTTCTTTTTCCTTCCTTTTTTTTTTTTTAAGAAAGGGTCTTGCTATGTAGCCCTGGCTATTCTAGAACTCACCACATAGACCAGACTAACCTTGAACTCATGTCAATCCTCCTGCCTCAGCCTCCTGAGTGCTGGGATTACAAGTGTGTACCACCACACTCAGCCTTGGGCTTTTTTTTTTTTTTTTTGGCAACTTATGGGTGACAACTACAGGAAGATGCTCATTGAATGTGTCCTGTGTTTCCTGTGCAGTGATAGCATTCATTTTATATGTGAAGAGATTGATTCTAATGGAGATCTAGTAACTGGTCCAAAGTTCTGCCATTCATCAGTGGAACAGCTGAGATCCAGACCAGAGTCTTATTTCCACAGGCTAAACTGCCAGCCATAGGGAGCTGCCATTTCAAGAGAGATCTGTGTTTCAATAGAAGGCCCTGCTCTGGCATCAACTTAATTGTAACCTTGAGCAGGTTACTGCTTGACCTTACCTTCTTACTTTTAAAAGACAGGGAAAGGGATTCAAGGAGGGCTCAGGCTCCTTCTGCCTTGGGATCTGAACACTCCCAAGTTGCCCAGCAATTGGTTAGCACCAGTGGAAACATTCCCAGAATTTCCAGAAGAGAAGTCTTTGACTCTGTGTGTTTGACTGCTTCCCAAAGGTGGACTAGATGGCCATGGCAGCTTATAAATCTTTGGAGGTAGTCCAAGTCCTCATTGGCACAGGGAGGTCAGCCATAGTTCAGCCTATCTGCTCTTCCCTCTGATCCCACTTCCCCTATTAGGGCCAGGTTGAGGCAAACTGCCAGAGAAAGCAGACAATATATAGTGTTGGTACCATACAGTTTGGTTCTATGTAGAACTACTCTTGTGGTGCTCAGCCTCATAACAACCCCATTTGTTGTTGTTGTTAGGTGCTGTCACGTCGGTATCCAACTCATAGCAACCCTATGTACAACAGGTGAAACGCTATTGTTAGTGCTTCTCTGCTATTCATAGGGTTTTCAATGGCTGATTGTTGTTTGGGACTGGGTTGCCGGGTCCTTCTCCCAAGCCTACAGCACCTGATGTTCCCAAGTGGTCTCTCATCCAAGGACTAACCAGGCCCGACCCTGCTTAGTTTCTGAGATCTGGTGTGATAGGTCACCGCAGTGGTATGGTTGCAGGCTAACAATCCCACAGGGAGAATTAATATTGTTCCTATCTTATGAAGTGAAGTCTGAGTCTCAGAAAGGTGAAAAGACTTATTGAAGGCCACCCAGTCTTCCTGACCCCTGATCCAAACTATTCTCTGTTTTTCTTTCTTGTGCTGGCCCTTTTCTTGGGGTGGGGAAGGACACACAACCTGTAGCAACTGCAGCCCTGGTAGAATTCTGACCCTCACAGGCCCTGGTAGCAGGAAATTGCCATAGGTCTGGCCATGCCCTGTCTTCTCAGCTAGCACCAGGGAAGGGCACAGATGGAAGAAGGTTGGAGGGGCAGCTATGGAGCCTGGGTGAGGCAGTGGAGAAAAATAGCAGAAGAGGATGGGGGAAGTCAAAGACAGAAAAAGAAATGTGGTAGATGCTTGTCAGCAGTTTGTTCTCCCCTGTTGTGGCTGGAGAGGTGAGAAGGGAGAAAGAAGGAAGAAGAGATGAAATTGGTGGCTTGAGTAAAAGGCCAAAGGCCTTTTTAGGCTCAAGACTTCACTTTCTGTGAGATGAATTAGTTGTGTTTTGTCCATTCAGAAAACTCAACATTCCGTATCTGAGGTTCACCTGCAGTGAAGCATCTATCGCACTGGGAGAAGACTCCCATGAAAATGATTCTGCTCATCGAATCAGTCCAAGCCTCTGTTGGAAAGAACATTCCAGGACCCTGGTGTTGGGATGGACAACTTCTGGCCTGTGTCATTTTCCCCTGCTCCTTTACCTTCAGTTCCCAGAGCTAACCTGCCAACAAGATTCTCCTGTGATGTATCTCTGCTTTCCCCTTGCTCTCTCTCCATCCTAGGCCTCAGCTTGATCCCAGACCCGCTTCTGCTACTTCTCTGTAGCTAGATCCACCCCACTCTTGGGCGTCCAAACACAAACCTTGCTTTAGTACTCAGAGGCTTTCCCATTGTTCTAGAGGCAAGTCTGAATCCCATTCATGCCCCTTCATTACTGAGTCTCTCTGATGCCTCATCTCATTCTGTAGTACTTCCCAGCAGGTGACTGTCATTTTGGTCAGACTAGTCACCAAAACACCATACCCCATTCTCGTCATCAATCACATGGCCCAGCCACTACCCAAACCCAGCACCCAGAAACACAGGGATGCAGATACATGGGGTCACAGGCAGTCATGAGGCCAGGTAGTTCCCATCTGTCAGGACCATGATAAAGACAGGGAGCAGGCATATCGGGGAGGCAGAGCTTTCTAGCCAAGGAATGTGCAGGTCAAAGATGTAGACAGCCAAGATAAGGCTCAGGGGCTCCAAGAATTGAGGGTCTATCTGCCAGAAGTCCTCAGCAGCATGTGCTGTGGCTGTTGATTGTAATTTTCTGTTACCTTTTATCTGATGAAGGTTGACTAGTGTCCTGGTATTCCTACTCAAGCCATCCATATTGATTTAAAATGTGTCCCAAATAAGCTAGGTGTAGTGCCACATGCCAGTGATCCCAGTATTCAGGAGGTGAAGGCCGGAGGATCACAAGTTCAAGGCCAGCCCTTGACAGGGTTCAAGACAGGGTTACTTGAATAGTGAGAGCCTGTCCCTAAAAACCCAAAAGGAAAATAAAGTCTCCAAATAAAAGCAGACTTGAACATATAGGAAGATAGATGTTTCATGTTCTTGGATTATTGTTGTTGTTGTTAGGTGCCATAAAATGGTATCTGAATCATAATGATACTCATAGGGTTTTCAGTGGCTGATTGTTTCAGGGTTCAGGAGTGGATTGCCATGTCCTTCTTCCATTTTTGGGAGTGGATCCTTCTCCCAAGCCTACAGCACCTGGTGTTCCCAGGCAGGCTCCTATCCAAGTACTAACCAAGCCTGACCCTACTTAGCTTCCAAGATCTGATGGGATTGGATGCCACAGTGGTAGGGCAGCAGGCATTAGATGGTATTAGGGAATTGTTAATGCGCTTATTATGATAATGATATTGTGATAATGTAGAAGATCTTTATTAATACATTTTTCAGGAGGTGCATGCTGATAGACCTCTGGTTTAAGTGTCATGATTTTTACAACGTCCAAGTGGTTCAGAAAAAAATGTTAGCCATGACTGAAGTAAAGTGATGGACATATGGGATTTCATAGAACTGTTCTTTCAGCTTTTCCACATATGTAAATTTTTCATGTAAGAGTTTTTAAAACTTCCTGGGCTTCACCAACATTTCTGTCATCATCATCCCCAGAACAGTCCCTCTCCTGGAGGATGGCATCTCCTGCAGTGTGGGACTCCTCCTCTCCACAGTAAGAAGTGCTTTGTGATTGGACTACAGTTCATGGCCCTGTCAGATCTAGAGTAGGACTTGTAGCAACAGTTGGGAGATTTAGCAAATAAAAAAAAAATACAGGATACACAGTTCAGTTTTAGCTAAACAAACGAACACTTAAAGTAAAAGCATGTCCCAAATATTGCATAACATTCTGTATTTTATCTGGCAATCCTAAAATGAGGAAACCAAAGCCCAGAGAATGAACTAACTTGCAAGAGTCCATTTTAGAGAAAGACCTCAAGTCTCAAAAAAAAAAAAAAAAAAAAAAGACCATGAAGAATTAACACCTCCTTACTCTTACTCTGTGTGCATTGTTCTTCTTTGCAAAGACAACAATGTTTGTGGTCAAAATGTGATTAATCAAAACAAGAAAGTAGATTGTTTATGAATATATTTTTGGACATACTTTAAAATTATTTAACTAAAACTTTGAACCCCTTTAGGGTAAAATGGCATAAGGAAATTTTCATATTTCCAACAGGCTCTCAGGATGTAGACACTGCATGTAAAATGAGTGCAAGAAATCAAATCCCATCTTAGGAAATGGCAAATCAAGCCAAGTGCCATGGCACTCCTGTAATCCCAGTGACTTGGGAGGCAGAGGCAGGAAGATAGTGACTTTGAGGCCAGAGGCAGCCTGAGCAACTTAATGAAACCCTATCTCAAAATAAAAAGAGTTAAAAAGAGGCTGAGGGTGCAGCATAGTGGCAGAGTGCTTGCCCAGCATGTGCAAGGCCCTGGGTTCAACTCCCTAGTGGTGCAAAAAGAAAAAAAGGAGGAGGAGGAAGAAGGGAAGGAAGAGGAGGAGGAGGGGCAGAGGAGGGAGGAGGAGAATAAAAGAAAAGAAAAGATGGCTAATCAAGGAAATATCAAAGAATGCATGCTATAGCCTATGAAGTTGGAATGACTAAACTAAATGGACCATGACTGCCTTGCCTGGGTGACTTCAACATTCTGCTCTTTTATAAATGAGAAGACACTGCATGTAAAATGTAAGAAATATTTACAGAAAGCCATTTTATAGAAATTGACTTTTACTATATCAATACATGAGTGGTAGTCCACTCCGGAAACAATCAGCCATTGAAAACCCCATGAGGGTTGCTGAGTTGGCATAACTTGATGTCACCTAACAACAACAACAACAACAACAACAACTTACCAACCAAACCAACCAAAACATGTAAGTTGATGAATGTGTAAGCAAAAGTGATGTAATAGTTGCATAATGGAGATAGCAAAAGTCTTTTTAGGCTGTCCCCACAAACATTTATTGATAATAATAAAAAACGAAAGTGGGAAAGAAGAAAAAAGAAATAGACTTTTATAGATGCTCTATAAATTACTATATAAAGAAATATTTCAAATCAATAAGTGAATGGATAATATCCCACAGAAAAGAGAAAAAACATAAAAGGTTAATCCACAAAAGGAGAGGTAAAAATGGATGAAAAATATATAAACAAGCTCACAATCTTACCAAAATACAAATGAAATACAAATAAAATACAAATTAAAACAAGTATAAGACACTAATTTAAATGATCAAAATAAGCTTTAAAAATGGTAATATTCAGGTTTGTCAAAATATTCAAGCATTATTGAATGTGTACTCTTGCTGAGAAAAGGACTACAAATGGATGGAAATTTCCTAAAGGCAATTCAGTTATATGTGTTAAATCCTTAAAATGTTTATATGCTTAAAGAAAAATGTAAAATTTTAGAAAATTTCCCAAAGCTTAGTTATTCATAAAAGTGCAGAATTAGAAATGATGTAAATGTCCAACAATAATGTAATAAGTTCATAAATTATGATATACCCCCAAAATAGAATATCCTCTAGCCATTAAAAACAATATTTCCAAATAATCTATAATGAGAGGCTAAGGATATAGCTCAGTGGTAGAGTGCTTACTTAGCACACACAAAGCACTGGGTTTAATCCTGAGAATCATAAATAAATAAACAAGTAAATAAATAAAATCAACCTTTTAAAAACACTACAATAATATGGGAAAATCTTCACAATTGAAAAAAATGGTACAACCTGGAATTGTCCATATAGTGAGGTTCAGGTTTTATGATCATACACACACACACACACACACACACACACACACACACACTAAGAGTAATTGTTTTGAGATTATTATCAGATGTACTTTAAGAATATTCCTGAATTCCAAAGCCAGGAATGGTGGTACACGCCTGTAATCCCAGCACTCAAGAGGCTGAGACAAGAGGATCTACTTGAGTTTGAGGCCAGCCTGGTCCACATAGTGAGTTCCAGGCCAGTCTTGGGGTACACAGAGAGACTTTGTCTCAGGGAAAAAAACAAAACAACAACAACCAAAAAAATGCCTGAATTCTAAATAGATCTTTGTTTTGGTTAAAATTGGGGTAAAAAAATTTAAGGATACTTACTGTACAGGGAAAATATTTCTACCTTGTGTTAGTTTCATAAAGCTGCCATAAAAATTTGCTACTAATTTGGTCACTTAAATCTGCACAAATTTATTATCTCACACTTCTCATGGCCCAAAGTCCAAAGCCAAGGTATCAGCAGGTTATGGGGAAGGAACCTTCCTTTTGCAGCTCCTGTGGCTCCAGGTGTTCTTTGGCTTGTGCCTGCATCAATTCACTTCTGTGCCTCTGTTTTCACGGGAACTTTTCTCTCTGTGTTTCTCCTCTGTGTATAAGGACAGTATCATTGGGTTTCAATCCCACGTACTTAATCCAAGATGATCTCAAATTAAGACCTTTAGCGTAATCACATCTGCAAAGACTCCTGTTCCAAAATGTCACATTCACAGATTCCATTGTTGAGGCATAGACATGTATTCTGGAAAGCTACCACTCAACCCACTGTTTACCTGAAGATGACAAAGTGTAAGTCACTTGACTTATAAGTGTCAAATATATAATATTTGTGTTTCATTTTAAGATTTGCCCAACCACAGGTAACAGAAAATCCAAATCGGGGTGGACAATGTAAGAAAATAAATTATTGGGTAATCCAACTATCTTTGGGACTGGGCAAGCTAAAGAGTTCAGGCCCAAACACAATGATTAGGACCATTTCTCCCACTCTCTGGTCCTCTGGGTTAATTCCTTCCCTCAAGGTGGCCAGATGGCTCTTGTTGAATGAGTTGCTATATCTAGTTCATACCAGCTAATGAGAGACAATTGTCAACTTTTGACAATTGTCAAAACAGGTGGAACTCACTTGTTGTTAACCACTCTCCATGTGTCTGTCAGCTTGTCGTCTGTGAGGGCTTGTATGTTGCCACCAGTATCTCAGATACCAGCAGGGCCACCCATGGTGGACAGGTTTCAGCTGAGCTTCCAGACTAAGACAGACTAGGGAGTAGGACATGGCAACCTACTCCTGAAACAATTCGCCATTGAAAACCCTATGCATAGCAGAGAAGCACTATCAAATATAATGCTGGAAATAGAGTTTCCTGGGCTAGAAGGCATTCAAAAGATGATTGGGGAAGAGTAGCCTCCTCAAAGTAGGGTCAACTTTAATTATGGGAATGGAGTAAAGCCCCTGGGACCTCCATTTGCTGATGTGGCATGACTCAAAATGAGAAGACACACAGTAGTTGTAACAATGGGCTCAAACATAAAAAGGTTATATGCATGGCACATTGTTTGGTAGTGTTTCATTCTGTTGTGAAGAGAGTTTCCATACCCAACTCAACAGCACCTAACAACAACATTGTTAACCCAGTATTATTTGAAAAAAAAGTAAGATTACAATTAAATAAATTATGTTAAAAACAAAGGTAATAAATCCTCAAAACTCATTTCTTCCTAGTTATTTTACTACATTTTACTATTATCAGTGCTTTTGAAGTTGTTCATATCTATTGTATCTGTCTCTCTGGTGGAATAATGGTGAGCTCTTATACATTTCTCCCCAACTCCATGTTCAAGGACATTATACTGGAGCCTGAAATCAGTTATGGTGGAAAAATTTTCATCACAGAAATTGGCCAATATTGTTGTTGTTGTTAGGTGCCGTCGAGTCGGTATCCAACTCATAGCGACCCTCTGTACAACAGGGGAAACACTATTGTCAGTGCTTCTCTGCTGTTCATAGGGTTTTCAATGGCAGACTGATTTTTGGGAGGGGGTTGCCAGGTCCTTCTCCCAAGCCTACAGCACCTGGTGTTCCCAGGGGGTCCCACATCCAGGTACTTTGGCCAATATTACAAATCAGGATTTTTCCCCAAGAGCCAGTAGTTAAACATTCACCAACATACCACCATTCTGGCTGCTCCAGCCTCACAACTGAATGTAGACAGCACCTTCAGACATAGTAAGGTGAGATTCAACCTTACTGATATTTTGGTCACATGCCCATTTCTGAAAAAAGCACCAACGCTGGGGGAAAGTGACCCCCTGTCCTCCATTCTGGAGCTAGGTCAAAGATTCCCCCAAGCCTATGGATTTAGGATGATCATCATATGAACATGTTATTGATAGATGTCATTGAGTCGGTTCTGACTCATATCGACCCTGTGTACAACAGATGAAACACTACCTAACACACTGTCATGCCTGGTGCTTTTCAATGGCTGGTTGTTATTTGGGAGTGGGCTGCCACGTCATTCTCACAAGCCTATCTATAGTACCTGGTATTCCCAGGCAGTTTCCCATCCAAGTACTAATGAGTCCAGACCCTGCTTAGCTCCTGAGATCTGACAGGATTGGATGCCAGGGTGGTATAGCTGCAGGCCCATATGAACTTAAAGCGCTATTAATGGAAGAAGGGAGAAATAGCCACTGAGGAAAGTTCATAGTATTGTTGTTGTTGTTGTTAAGTGCCGTCGAGTCGGTATCCAACTCATAGCTACCCTCTGTACAACAGGGGAAACACTATTGTCAGTGCTCCTCTGGTGTTCATAGGGTTTTCAATGGCAGATTGATTTTTGGGAGGGGGTTGCCAGGTCCTTCTCCCAAGCCTACAGCTTCTGGTGTTCCCAGGTGGTCTCCCATCCAGGTACTAACCAGGCCCGACCCTGCTTAGCTTCCGAGATCTGACGGGGTCGGATGCCACAGGGCTATGGCTGCAGGCCAGTTCATAGTATAACCACCATTATTTGTAGGGCAGTAGTTTACACATAATCTCCATTTCCCCTATCTCAAGTTCTCTGCTTCCATTCACCTTGGACAAGAAACACATGATTCTGGACCAGTGAACCTCCTGGTAAGTGAGATGAATTAGGTAACCCGTGATATAAAATCTCTTCCCCACAATCTTCAACCTTCCCCTTTGGAAGAAAAATGTCCTCACTCTTTTCTCCCTCCGCCCCGGTTTTTACTGCTCATAGCTTGGTACCAACTTAGACAAATGAAGCATACATTTCTGTATTGGGTAGATCCTTGAGATCTTTTTATAATGAATTAAAATTCTTCCTTCCTTTGAGGAGTTCTTCGGCAAGTGGGCGAGACATATTCAACCTACCGCGGTCCAGCCGGGTGAAGGGGAGAGCCAAGGATGAAGGAGACGAAGAGGCCAAGACTGATGGTCTTGAGCTAAACTTTATTCTCTAAACTCTTGTTTAGTAACTCAGGAAGATACAAGAGACAGCTCACAAGGTAACAGCAGTCAAAAAGTTAACAATCAACTTAGTTAGCATTGCAGAAACAGATTAATCCTAAAGAGACAATGAGGGAACCAAGGCCTCTTGATGTGCTGATTTCTTACTCCACAGGTAGCGGAGCTTTCTGTTATGGTCAGTCTGTCACGTAGCCATTTATGCAGGCATTGCCTTTAGCTCATGTCGGGCCTATGGCTCCCGAAACAACCAAATAATTACAAAATGGTGTGATGTCTGCTTTCCTGGGGTGTTGTAAAAGTTGCACTGAGAGCTAGTGAAGGAACTAGGAAACTGGGAACAGGTCCCCTGAGAGGAGGAGGTGGGAGCTGGACCTCTACATACAAACAGGCGAGAGGAGCGCAAAGGAGGCTTGACATTCTCAGGGCACAACATGAGTGATACTACCACCAGGTCACCCAGCTTCATTCACTCCTCTCCTCCTCTTTTGCCAGCGCAGAAAGACTTCCCTTTCCCTCTTGCTCTCCTTTCCATTCTGAGCCAAACAATGGAACCCAACGTAGGAGTTCCTAAAAGCACAGCTTGATGCACTGTTGCATGGAGGGTAGGAACACCTAGGCTTTCAACTGCACCTTCAAAGAGCCTAGGCCAGTTGGAATTCTCCAGCTGCCTCCCAGCTCCGTGGATGAAATCCATTCCTCTGCAAGCATAAGCGTTCAAAGCGAATGAGCACTTTGTTAGTTTTGCTCCTTGGCTCCATTATTGTATTACCACAGAATCATTTTCTATTTTCATCACCAGGGCAGACGT